>JAODAL010008251.1:0-119198 GCA_025379985.1 Phyllomedusa bahiana | reverse complement strand
ACCACAAAGAGTAAAAAATTGATAGAAACAGATCTATTTCCTAAGGGTACCCCGTAATGAAAACCCAAAAAGGCTTTTGTAATGATGTAAAGCTAGATGCCATTTGAAGTAGAATAAAAACTGTGCTTATGTAGTTTTAAAAGGGGCATGGTATGTGAAATGTATATTTTAATCAATATTTGTGGTGGAGAATTTAGGGGCTGCAAACAAAGAAAGGCTTTTATTTATTTCATGCACGATTGTAGAAAGATTTAATGAAAAAAGTTTATTATAGAGTACACTTTGTAAAAGTATTTCTTCTTCTGAAATGTTGAGGTGACAAGTAGTTCACGTTTCACTGTGATTGCAGAATTAACATACTGTAGCATTTGGCTTTCTATCTAAAAGTTTTTTTACAGGTACAAGGGATTAACTTTCTTTTTTTTTGTTTAGGAAAACCCCTTAGATGTGAAATAGGAAAACTTAAATTGTGCAAATGAAACTTTTCCTGGATTTCTCGAGCCACACTTTATGATAGGGCCCCCTGACTCAGTAGTTTATTTTTAATTGTAGGACCAAAGCACTAATTTAAAATTTTTTGTGACAATTTGTATGTTATAGCCTCTTTGGTTACAGCTGGAGTTTGTGGGGGTCAAGCGGGGTCGCTTTGTGCCACAATAACTGTGTCCCCACAATGTTGAAAAGGATGTGTGTTTTTAGGCTAGTCTCTGCTGCACAGCTTTCCGTTCGTTTTTTTCTGCACTTTTAGGTTTTTAAAAGCACCAAAAACCGATTGTTCCTCAGCCCCATAGACTAGAATAGAAAAGAAAAGTTGTTCCCAGCTCGCCTTTTCTCGATCGTCTTCTGGCCCCGCCCCGTTTACACAACATGTTGTTAATGCACCGACGGTTTTATTTTTCTTGGTGTCTTCCCATACTTTCAATTGTTGGGCAACGTCAAAAGAACGAGTTTTGTGACCACGGTTTTTGCACAGAACTGACAAAAAAACGCCATCCTGCTCAGATTACAAGAAGCTTTTTCGGTCGTTTTTTTTTTGATGAGTGGCCTAGCCTTGGGGGGG
Organism: Phyllomedusa bahiana; assembly: GCA_025379985.1. NCBI lineage: Eukaryota > Metazoa > Chordata > Amphibia > Anura > Hylidae > Phyllomedusa > Phyllomedusa bahiana. The sequence goes on along the minus strand of JAODAL010008251.1, from coordinate 118,138 downwards.
GGGGGGAGTGTGTTGCTCTTTCAATTCGGTCAATGTCAATTTATCAAGGATGCCTGAATCAAATTTTTAAAAAAAAAATGAAACTAATTCACCTGACCCTTCCCCTTTAAATTTGGTTGGTTTTTTTTATTACTTTAAAGGGCATGTTCACTTGATGTACTGCGGTGGGGTCAAAAACGCGGGGTACGTCGTTTTTTTTTGGGAGCTTGTGTGATCAGTATTTTTCGAGCGGCGAAAAATAGAGGCTTTTAACCCAAGTTTTCTATAAGAGCTAGGGAAATTTAACGTAATTGTGGGGCAATTTACCTGGGTTTTAAAGAGCAGTACGCCATGAAATATGCGGGCGAAATGCGCCCAAAAAATAAGCCGTGGGGAAAATAAACAAAGGGGTTAATTTTTCCGTAACCAATTTTCCCTGGTCCCTTCTTGTTTGGGTGTGGCCAAAACTTCCCCTTTTCTTATCTTAATCTAAAAAAAAAAAAGTTGACTTAAAATTTTTGCTAAAGTATCATAATAATAAAAAAGGGGCAAAAGATAGATGATAGCTAGATAATGGATGTGATAGAAAAATAGGTAGATAGATAGATAGATTAAACTGCCTATAGAAGCATTTCAGTTCGTATTAGAAGGTTTTAACTTTTTTTAGTTTTTCCTTTCCACTACAAATTTATAACATTTGGTATTGTCGTTTCGCACTGGAATTGGGTCCCTACGTCTGAGTACAGAATGGGAATTATGTCCGTATGGCGCCAAATTTCAAAACAAAAAAGTTGTAAACTGTAATTATTTCCATGGCACACACATTTCTAAGGAGTGACCCAAACAACAGATACGACTAAATTTTTTCTTTCTTAAAATTTTTTAAATATAAAACCACCATAAGGGCTAAATTCAGATGCCATTAAGCAAAATGAATTAATCAGTTTGGAATGGTGTTTGTAATCCAGTTCATCCCTTGTCGTCATCTTTGAATTTTAGGTCTTACTTTGGATGTCTCCCGTCAGGTGGGTTTTTATATCAATTTGGGTGTTTTTATGTTTTCCATGCAGTAAATTTACCAAGGGATGGAATATTTTTTGGGGCCTGTATTAGAAGTCTCAGTGGACTCAAATTGTGCCTGTTTCTGTTGATTTCTCATTGATAGACACTTTTTAATTTTTAGCGTATGTGTTCCCCTCTTTCATTTTTAGCTGATTACAGTCAGAAGGGTTTTTAATATTTTCCTGTGTTGAGAGGGAAAAAAAGGGCAAAAAACCACAGACCTTGATAATGGCTCTCTTCCCCCACTGTCTTTTTTCTCTTCCATAACTTGTTTCTATTAAACATGGGTCTGTGACCGGAATGTAATGGGCCAAAGAACTAAACAAATGGTTTTTTTGCTTACCGCTGTGGGTTTTTAATTAAATGAATGAGGGAGTTGGTGGACCTATGATCTGAAATTATTTTATAAGAATTTTTTGGGTTAGGGTACTATGGTGAATGGTTGAAAAGTAAATGAAAAAAGTATGCAGACTGCATCACCCACTTAACATCTCAAAAAAAATTTTTTATGAGCAAATGAATTTGAAAAAATTTTCCATATTGTTCTACTCCACAACAAATAGCCAGTCAGTAGACACTATAGATTTTCACTGAGATTGAGAAAATACTCATTTAAACAATGTAAATATTGCAAGAGTTATGTTTTGTTCACTTGGAGTTTTTTCTTATCTCACTCACACACTTTTATGATAACATGAAGAAATATTAGATCGTCACCACTTGAAGTGGTTTTCTCACCATGCAGTTTCACATAAAATCTTCTTCATCTCCTCGACAAAGCAAAATCAGAACTGCAATGTATGTGGTAATGGTCTTCATTTACCTTTCCCTACATGTTAAAAACTAATTATTGTGGTAACAGAACCCCTTCATGACTTTCATGTACAGAGCAGATGGTATGCAGACTTTGCAGAAAGTAATAAAATGCCTTATAAATTCTCTTTCATTATTCTGGCATTTGGCAAATATAAATAATTTTGGTAATTCTAATTCACCTGAAACGGGAAAGGTTTATTCTGATTTAATGTCAGATAGTGAGAAAAATGCATATGTGTCGTCATATATCTTGTGTATGTAAACTTCTGGTTTCAACTGTAAGTAGATTGCCCCAGGTAGTTAGATTGCCCCCAGGTAGATGAATTACCCACAGGTAAGTAGGTACATTGCCTCAGGAAGGTAGATTGCCCGCCAGGTTGTAGGTAGATTACCCCCAGGTAGTTGGATTGCAAGCAGGTAGATTGTGCCAGGTACGTAGTTGCTCCCAGATAGGTAGGTAGATTGCACCAGGTTGTAGGTAGATTGCCCCAGGTAGTTAGGCTGTAGATAGGCAGGCAGTCCATAGGCCCCAGGCAGGTCAGGCCCCATTAGATTTAAAAAAGAAAATACACTCACCTTTTCCCGTTTCCCAATTTGTGGCTTTCCAGGCAGGCTGGGCTTCTTCTAGTAAAGCCCGTCACAGGCAGTGCGATGATATGACGTCATCACGCCGCCTGCGTGGAGACGTTCGGCTGTCCCCTCGTATGGCTAAGGTGTAGGGTCTTTAGACTTACTAGGTAAAATAGTGGATTGGGCGCCGGTGGCACTCTGCTCCGCTAAGCGCCCACACAGACATGCCTCTGACTGCCTGAGACAGAGGGCCCGGGCGTTCTTAGGTATGGTGTGCGGGCTGTGCCCGGTTTCCTGTGGCAGTAAGCCGCGCTGTGTCAGACTGAGGGCCCACTGGAGGATCCTCCGGTGGGCCAGTCTGACACTTGGTGAGGTTTATTATAATATCTTTGATTTATCTTTACCTGTCATTCCACCTTTATGGTGTATAGCATCATTCGTCGCTGTGGACACGTCTACACAGAGAAAACTATCTGTGCCCTAGACATACGTTTTCAAGAACACTGTTCGTCAGTTACCATAGGAAAAGGCTAATCAGGCCCCATTAGATGGCTAATAGACCATGTTTGTAAGAAACATAACGGCAATAGTAAAGTGTTATCTAATGCTGGTAGTATGAAGATAAAAAGGGGGAGGGGGTTGTGATAGAGACTTTAAACTTCTACAAGCGCAAACCAATTGTATTGTTAAGTGTAATGCATTTGGCCCCTTATGTTTAAATTATAGGAATTATTTTCAGAATTTTGTGTGTTTTTTATCTAAGTAGGTATATCTCTTTAAATGTTGTGCTGTATAATACAGGAACAAGACCCATCTCCCATAGTGTCCCGTGGAAGTGTGTGTGTACGAGAAACAGCCCTAGGCTGTGCCTGGCTGCATCTGGGGGATCTCACTATTGCCTCTCTGTTTTCGGCCGTGCACATCCCTGTGTGTTTTACCTTAAATGGACAATAGAGAAAGGAAAATAGGGCAATTTTTGGTGAGTGCCGCTGATTTGTTCTTCAGTATATCCCTATGTAACAAGTGCTATTAGACCCAGTCAGTTAGTGTCACCAGGGCAGTGATAGTGTCATAATGGGATGCCTTGGGCCCACAAGTGAAGTTGATTTTTGGGGCCCACTAGTGGAGTGAATTCCTGTGGCTCATTCTATTTGAGTCTTGTTTTCTGCATTTCTTTCTCTACTTTTCTCTCTGAAAAGCAGCCCCAGGTCTGTCATGCTCAAGGGTCCACCAGGGATGTCCCATACTCCGCTGTGGGTCAGTCTAAGCCCAAACCTTATAGATTCTATAACTAAAAGATGTCTTTCTGTCATGGTAACTTTTTATTATAGGTGAAACTTAGTTATCAGTTTATAAAGTGTTAGAAATGTCTTTAAAATTATGTAAATAGTGACTTAAAATCCAATGGGTGATCAGCCGGTCTCCTGTTGTCCAATTTCTGTCGCTCTCAAGGTCAGCTGATACTGCTCTAAACTGCAGTGTCTGGCCACTCATTCCTCCTCTGGTAGATTGCCACCATATCACAGCCAGGTCTACCAGTGCGGGGGGCTGCTTTTACAGATAAATAAATAAGTCATTTAAGACAAGGCCCCATGCAGAAAACAACGTTAGGATTATTTAGGATGAGATCCATTTAGATGTGGCATTATTTTCCACACATTTTAGAAAGACATGTAATGGTAAAAAAATTAACCTTAGCAATGCATATATAACAATACCATCTATAAATTTATTAGGAATAGTAAAGCTGATTGTATCAGTTATAGATGTGTCCAACCTTACTTTTTTAACATTTCTAGCTCCAATTTCTTAACATAGAAGTGTAATATATTATACTCACATGTTAACACAACCCTCATCCAGCTACAGTGCACATCACAACCACTGGGTGACCTCAAATAAACGCATACAGCATAAACATCTCTCGACAGAGTATCGTGATATCTTAATTTTTTAAAGCTGGTCATCTAGTGCCACTCATCACAGGAAAAAGACACAAAAGTCTACATGTAGCAAATCCCTGCTGAATTGTTAGATTGAATCACTTAGCTCACAAAATAGAATAAATTTCAATGTGAAAATTGCAGTTACATTTCCTTCAAAAAACAACTACAGCAATTTAAAACAATAAAGCAATTTAGTGCCATCATATTTATAACACTTGCTGTAGATGTGATACGGACAGTGACAAGAATCTCTTTCCTGTGGAGTATATCCAACTATATGACACAAGCAACGCACATGATTCATTAGTGGCCATGAATACTAGTAGACAAGTGCTAAAACTATTCAGCTCACAGGAAGTTTAGTATTTACAGAGAGGAGTTACAAATAAATTGCTCTTCTCACTGTATATAGATAAATAAGTAGGCTGTTTAAAACTACAGAACATAGTCCATTCCCAAGTCATTAACCAGTTTCAACAGCAAGCAGATGCGAGCTCATTTCTGCAGTGCTGTCACTGTACTAGGGCTCTCTGCACCTGCATTGCAATAACTATGCTATCTAAAAATAGCATTCACCTTACTCGGTTTCAAACTCTTGTGCTCGCAGTGACTCCCAGAGTTCAGGAGATGAATAGACGTAAAAAGTACACAAACAAAACAAAGCGACGGACCAAGATACACACAAGATGTAATTTATATCTATTATGTGTGTGTATATATATATAAAAAAATAAAAAATTGCAGCAGTCCAGGTAATGAGGTTATAAAAGAGAGCAAGTGAATTTATTCCCACATGGTTTTGGTCTTGGAACATGTGGGAATAAATTAATTTGTTTTCTTTTGAAACCTCATTACCTGGAGTGCTGCAATTTTTTCATTTTTATATTCAAGTTGGGGCTCCCTTCCCGGGAATCTCCTTTTCTGCTGGCACCTCGCAAAGACGTGCTGCTAGTTTTCTACTGATTATATATATTTTGGGTGAAATTTATAGAAAGTAAAAAAAAAAATTACGCTGCAGCGATATTTTATCAACAACAGTGTAAGGTACAAATCATAAAAAATGTCAATATCTCAGTAACATGTCATGTGGCCTTGAGCATCAACTACAGCTTGACAATGAGGTCTCCTGATAAGTTGAGTTATTGTCCATTGCCCATTCTTATTGAAGGGTCCTTCAGATCACTGAGGCTCAGGGGTACAGCGTTATGAGGTTCTACATGGCAACAGGTTTTCTAGGGGGTTCAGATCTGAAGAAAGTGCAGACCACTTCTTTTGAGGTACCCCAGTCTCTTTGTCGTCCATGAAGATGAAATTAGCCCTGTGTTGTTCATGCAGAGTCACAATGGTTAGATTAGTGATGTTATTTAAGTAATACAGACTTGTCTCTGTAGCACTCATAAAGTGTAGGTCAGTTCTGAATTCACTAGACACACCTGCCCACACTGTAACACCACGACCACCACCACAGTAGCTGATGCAGAGTGCTTTCCTTGATGTTCCCAGCATCATTGTTGGCCATCATTTCTGCTCAGAGTGAATCGACTTTTATCACTGAACAGCACTAAGGACCACTGGTCCCTCTTCCGGCGTAGATGCTCTCTGGCCCATGCAAGAAGATGATGCCTGTGCCTAGTGGTGTGGTCAGGTTGTGTGGTCAGGTGTGGTACCTTTGTGGATCGTCTAGCATGCATACCACACTGGTGTAAACGGTTATGAATGGTCTGACGTGACAATTAGCTGCTTTTCACTTCCATTAAGCATGCCTGGAGTTGTGTGGCATCCATCATCCGGTTCCACAGGACATTGTTTACAATGAAGCGGTCATCCGTGTGTGATGGAGACAAAGGACGTCCACTTCTATGCCTTTTCTGTGACTCTTCCAGTCTCTCTCTATCTCTGCTGCAACCTGCTGATGACATGTTTTGACACTCTAAACTCAATGACCAAAAAATGATAGCAATGTGGATAATACCTAACAACGGACTGTATGCAAATCACAATATATTAAACATATATAGCAGCAATCAATCAATCAATCAATCAACTCGGCGGAATGGATTAACATATACTCATGACCAGTTATATGTATATAAAAGCACTGATAATAAATATAGAATAATAAAGTGCCCACCAAGCTAATGATATAAATATAAATAAATGAATACAGACCATCGGTGCTCTTATATACATATAACTGTTTATGAGTAATATGGTTAATCCATTCCGCCGAGTTGATTGATTGCTGTTATATATGTTTAATATATTGTGATTTGTATACAGTCCGGTGTGAGGTATTATCCACATTGCTATCATTTTTTGTCCTATCGCATATGTGTGTCTTTGCATTGTTTTTTATGTATTTTTTGTATTATTGGTAAATAAGTAATTTATAGTTTTTTTATAGGTTTTTGGTTGTTTTTTGGCGTTTTCTTAATATGTAATAGTGCAGTCATTCTTTATAACAAATGAAGGAGTGCAAATAGAGTAGCATGAGCCAGTCACCCAGATAAGGTCGTGTTTCTGTTCATACACAGACATGAAGTGTATAAGGGTGCAAAGAGTTTTGAAATGTTGATAAAAGAAGGGGGAAAGAAAATGTAAAAAAAAGGATGCGTTTACCCAAATTGTAATAAACCTGTTTAAAAATGTGGAGTTTTGGAGCACGTTTAAAATTGTGGATTGTTGGATTTTTGGGGGGAAAAAATATTTAAAAGGAAATACTGCAGCATGAAAAAATTTAGGGAGGGGAATAGGGGTTAAGATTATACAAAAGGGTTTCTCAGATATCGCACAAAGTGGGGACAGCCGGGGGAGAGCTTTGTGAGTAAGAGTGATAAGATTACATTATAATCTAAAATGGCTAACCAATGTAGTGACTGCTACAGGGTAGAGGCATCGGTGTAGCAGTTGGACACTAAGATAAGCTTGGCTGCGACATTCAGCATAGATTTAAAAGGGAACAATTTAGTGAAAGGTAATCCACTAAGTAATGTTACCACAATCAAAAGGATAATGAGTTAGAGCATCAATAGGGGTTTTGTCTATTTCCACAATAGGTTTGAGGTGCAGGTGATATGATTATGTAAGGGACCTTATATATAGTGTAAAGGAAAAATCTAGAACATAAGCTCAAGACGGCAGAAGATGATAGAAACAAAAGAAGTATAGTTTTCTGTTTCAGATAGAGGCAAGACATGATGTTTGAGACACCTGACAATTACTGGTGTTTGTATTTAGTGAAAAAATTTTGTCACGGAAAGAAGTGTATAGTTGAGTGTCATCAGCTTAGAGTGGTGCTGAAAGTATTTAGAAGAAAAAGGGGAGAGAACGTCCAGGGTTTTCTATGGGACCCAAAATAAATGGGAAAAGGAAGGGGTTTGAGAAGAAAATGATGAATTAAGGTAGTTTTGAGCGATTTTTCGAAAAAGTTGAAATCGGCACAGTTTTTATGTTGATCAAAATTTTTTTGATCATGCGAAAATTAGGTTAAAAACCCGTGCATCTTTTTTTGATGCCCCTTTTTTTGGCCTTCTGTCATTTGGCGGCCGCAAATCGTTTAAAAGAATAGGCAGGGTGAGAGTGTGGGTGACGTCGATGGGAGTGTATGGTTGCGATTGGCGGGAAAAAAATCAATGACCTCTTTTTAAAATAGAACGGGTTTTCCTTTTCACCCTCAGTGTTTTAGGGTTCTGAGCGAAGGGGGGGCTTGCCTGTGTCCAAAAGTAGCGAAAATTTTATATTTCTTTCCGGGAAAACCCCTACTTTAGGTGTTTTTTTTTTAGTTAGATTAGAGATTGGAAGATTTTTATGTGTTGGTAGAGAATTTTAAGGAGTCTACCCCTGTTTAAAATCCGGGGGGGGGGCGGGGGGGGGCCCCCGCGGGGAACACAGACAAAACCTATAAAGAAAACGGTAAAGTTCACAAACTTAGTTAGACATTGCACTGAATAGCTTTATTATTAACAGTTTTTATTTAAAAATTTTTTGGTTTTGGGCAGCCTGAAATTATATTGGATACACATCTTTTCTAGTAACGAGGGGCCCCTTTGTTAGGTGCAAAAAATCCCTTTTAAATTTTCAGGGATACATTTCAGATAGGTGTTCATTTTCAATTTTTCCCCTTCCCCCTTTGTTCATATATACCTTGAGTTAATTAGAACCAGCAATTTTTTTAGTCAGCACAGGTTTATAGGGGCCAAAAATACCTTGTATTATCGAATACATTTAGATCGTGTTTTTTGCACTTTTGCCCAGTCCAGATTTGGTCATGAGGCAACCTTGCAACTTAAATGTGTATGCAGCAATTTTGTAGTCACCACAGGTGAATTGAAAGTGCCAAAAATACCTTTTAATATCCGTAAATACAATACAGATACAGTGTTTTTTGCACTTTTGCCAGTTCAAGATTTGTTGATAGAGCACTCAACCATTACAAGTTAAATATGAATCTGCAATTGTGTAGTTACCACAGGTGATTTGATAGGGTGACAAAAAATACCTTTTTTTATACGAATACTTTACAGATACGTGTTTTTTCACTGTGGCACACTAAGGCTTTGTTTCATTGAGGACCTTGCACTTAAATGTGAATGCAGCAATTTTTGTAGATCACACAGGTGAATTGAAAGGTGCAAAACTACCTTGTATTATCCGAAAATGAGAATACATTTCAGATATGTGTTTTTTCACTTTGGCGCAAGGCCCAGCTTTGTTGTTAGATCTACTTTGGAGTTAAATTTGAATACAGAATTTTGTAGTCACCACAGCGTGAATTGACAAGGTGCCAAAATACATTGTATTATACGAATACATTTCAGATACGTGTTTTTTCACTTTGGCGCAGGCCAGCTTTGTTGTTAGAGCTACTGTGCAGTTTATTTTGAATCCAGCAACTTTGTTTGATTTGGGGAATGTGAAATAGGCTGTGATTTGCCGTCTTTTAATAAGAGACTTTCCAAAACTCTTGCATATCTTCTTCAAATTTTATATTTCCTGATCATGGAGCGAATTCAAGGTGGTTAATAAGACATGAGCAAATAGAGGGGGGGTTTAGGACATGGAGGTAGTGGTGACGATGAGAACGGTGCTCCTTCAGTGCTAGGCGACAACACGCATGCCAGCGGGGCATCGTCAGATTGCTAGGACCGTCAGGACCTGTCCATCGCTGGGTCAGGGCCCTGTGAATCAGTAACGAAACAGCGTCGACAATCTGTCATTCAGTGGTTTAATGCAAACCTGCATCCAGCACAATTGTCTTGTTTTGAATTGAGGGGGCATTTTGCTGTGAAATGCTCAGCTAGAGACAGATGCTCTTTTTAAAAAATGCGCGGTTTTCTAACAGACAGTTGTTCTTCATACAATTGAAAGTGGTCAAAGGGTGTGATGGCTGCTATCAGAAAACAGGGAATGAGGTTAGGGACACATAAGATTAATGGACACAATATTGCAAAATGACTTGTTTTTGCAAGATCTTTAACATAGCTACGAAATCCATATAGTGGACAACCCCATTTAATACAATTAAAAAAAGAGAATACTCAAGGACAATTGGTGGGATTTCAATCCTATTTTAAAAATGTGGGGGTTTCTAGAATTAAACTTCTAAAATACTCCGCATGTTACAAAATAGCTGGTAAAAAAAAATTCTCTGAATTGTACCATGGGAAGGTTCACAGGAAAACTTGACCAGATTGTAGGTTTTCAGATGGGACATGGAGTATGGAGCACGGACAGGAGAACTAAGTACAGAGACATTTCCTCTGCTAGTTTAGTAAAATGAGGAAAAGAATGCAAGAAAAAGGGACTGGGTGGAACAGGAGCGTTAACCACCAGTATTTCAAGTGAAGCTAGTTGTAGCATCATACGGGAGGGGCAAGCGCTACAAGGACCAAGGACAGTGTATATGTCCCACGTGAAACGTAAAATGGTGGTTGAAAGACTCCTTTTTCCGGCACTTTTTAATCTGGGGTCATGCAGGTTTGGGGCTCTGGCTGTGGCCCACAGGACATGTTTAGTCAATGTCTCAGTTCAACTAAAATGGTGGTTGAAAGACTCCTTTTTTCCTGGCACTTTAAATATGGTGGTCGTGCAGGTTTGGGGCTCATGCTGCGTTCCAGGAAGGGATATTCCAATTGTTCACTGTTCAAGTTAAATGATGGTTCAAATCATGCTGCCTTCTGGCACTTTTTAATTTGTGGGTGATGCAGGTTTAAGGGTCATGCTGAATGGTGTGTGATTTTTTTTCTGTGGCTTTTATAACCTAAGTGTTTTTTGTAAATGTACCGTATCCATTTGACTGTTGGGGATTTTAAATTCCCAGCTTCTCCAGCCCTTTTTGGGGTGAAAGAATGAAGGTGTTGTTGCTCCCCCCAAGATTTTAATGGCCATCGCTCAAAATCTACTATTGACTTTGACTATCTTTTCGATGAGGTCAACTATCGACCATCGACCAGTCGATGGCCAACGTAATCGTCAACAGTATTAAGAGCCATCGAGAGGTAGGAAACAACCCAAAAGGAGAGAGTACATTCTTAGCTTGTCTCCTGGCAGTGGACAAAAAAAGCCTAAACCCCAAAATCCTACAAAATGTTCATAAAACTGAGTTTTTTGTCCACTGCCTGTCAAAAGTTGCTGAAAAACATCAGTTTTTTGGTGCATTTTGCAGTTTTTTGTTTTTTTTTTGCATGTCTTTTGTTGCTTTTTTGCTGCGTATTTTGCAGAGCTGCACAGCCATAGATTTGCTTTGTGTTTCTGCAAAAAACACAGCAAAGATGTACCAAAAAAGTCTGGTGCTTTACATAGGCTCCAATAGGAAATTTTCTGCCCTGTTCGGGGGCCCTTTTTGCAGTATGTTTCAAAAAATGACCAGCAAATAAAACAAGCAGAAAAAGACTTTCTGTGGAGACAACAGGACATTTTTACTATACAAGAATATGGGACCTCTTTTCATTTTTTTTTTTAGATTTTTATAAAACGAAAATGCGAAAACGATTTTTTGTGTACAGTGGAGACAGAGCCTTAAAACTATTTATGGCCAAAACAGTGGAGCATATTATTTAGCAGTTGGCAGTCCATAGCAGTAACCGCTACAAAGAGATCCTGAAGAATCAATAGAAAGTAGTTGCAGTTACATTTATTCATTTGGGGTTTGGGGAGATAGGGCCCGAAAAATCAGGGTTTTTTAATATTTTTACCCCCTTTGCTTGTCAGGGAACACTCCAAGAACCCTAATTGGATCCAATTTTCACACTCAATTTTCAGTAACCAAAGTCAAAATCAGACACGATAGTAGACCAACCTACTTCCTCCTGTGTGAAAATACTAGGGGAAACCCAAAAATTCACATGCAGAAGAAACTTCCTTTAAATTTTCCCTAGAGGTCCTGGTGAATTGGCCTCATTGTTATTTCATGCAGGATTAGAGTGATTTAAAAGAAGTGACTGCTTTTTGGGGGGAAATAGCTCCATATTTATCTACAGGTTGTGTGTGGTATTGCAGCTCAGAACCATTTGTTTCAATGGAGATAAAATACACTTTCTACAAACACTTTGTACAGTATAAAAAAAAAAACTGTCAGAAGATATTTTAAAAATTTTTTTGGGATTTTTTTTTTTTAATAGTGTACCTAATATGTATTAGAAAGGAAACTATTTACATATACATACTTGACCCTAAATGGATTATGGTGAATAGGTGAATAAAAGACATTGCTGAATGCATTCAGAGAAGTGGAAACAAGAGTAATAAGAAAGAAAACTGCTCTTCTTAGGTCATAGCTTTAAAAGCTTTAAAAAGCTTTAAAAGCTTTATGCATTGTTGTAACGGCTGGAGTAGTGGATCCTCTGGACCACCGCAAGCGGTGGTATCGGCCGCGCCAGGGAGTGGGGTCTAAGTAGGTCCCGGTATTCACCAGAGCCCGCCGCAAGGCAGGATGGGCTTGCTGTGGCGGGAGTCCTACCATGTCGTTACCCCTAGAGCGACTAGCCTGTGGTGTCAGCCGAGGGGTGGTGAGGTACCGAATCGTAACACCAAACTTGTAGTCGTGTATGGGCAGACAGGTCAGGGCAGGCGGCAAAGGTTCGTGGTCAAGAGATGTAGGCGAAGGGTCACCAATGTAGAAGACACTAGGACACGCACTGGAATACTTTCTCTAAAGGCAAGGGCACAATAGATCCTGCGAGGAAGTGCCGGAGGTGGTACCAATATATAGGGTCAGCGGCCGGCAATCAACCAATTACCGGCGCGCTGGCCCTTTAAATCTTGAAGAGCTGCAGCGCGTGCCCTAGGGGACAGGAGTGCACGCAGCAGCCGGCAGAGAGCCGCGTGGGGACAGGAGCGTGGCTAGGTAAGTACTGGCTCCCGGGGAAGCGAATGCATCCACGGCCCAACATGTGGACCGCGGCCCCACGCATCCACAGTGCGGGGGGAACCAAGGGAACACGGGTGCGCCCGCAGCCTACCCTGCGGGCTGCAGGGTCACCCGTGACAATTGTAATGTGAAAGGTTAAAATGTATAATAAAAACAACTACTACTCTAAAAAAATGCTGCCTCAGCGATCAGCCAATTTCTGCATTTCCAACTCCTGAAACTCCAATCAATAGATATTATTAATGGGGGAACTTTCCTCCAGATGTAGCAGTACATGGTGCCCTTAGAAAGCAATAGCTTTTGTAATATATGGTCAGCAAAGTGGTCTCTACTTTGGTTTGTAAAGAGGATCCTAAACTTGAGCAACGACTCTATATAATATACAAATTTCCTAAAAAGGCATAAAAACAAAGAATGGTTTTAATTACTAACAATTTTAATAACAATTAAAATTGTTTATAAATACAGAGTACTTATTCCTTTTACAAAAATAAAATTAATTCCATGATTTGCATTATTGTATTAACATTGTAATTAGAGATGGGCGAATTGATTCTAACGAAGTGGAATTCGTTTAGAATTTCAGGAAAACTTCGATTCTGAGCGAATTCGAAGTTTGGGGTGATTCGCGTGAATGAAGCGTGTTTTGAATTGATAAAATGGCTGCGAGCACATGGCGTTACATGGGGCAAAGCACTCTGGGAGGAAGAAGGGCATAGCCTGCATGACATGTGCAGAGATGAAGCCAATCAGAGACCGGCGGGATTCTGTGACGTCACCGCGCTATATAAGTCCGGGCGCGACGCTGGGAGCTCACACCGCTCTCACTGTACTGTCTAGGGAAGCTGCTGCAGCTCATGATAGCTCATACTAAAGAACTCACTTTTATACAGCGATTTTTTTTTTGGGGGGTGTCACAGCTTGTCTCAGAGACTGCTTCTCTTAATGTTCTATTTCTGATTTTGTAGGTTACTGGAACTGAAGTCCAGTATGTGTCCAATGCAGCTGCATAAACATTTTAATGCCATCTGCTCAGTTCTTCAGCACATTGAATATCCAATGGTTATCTAAGCCTGTTGCTGTTGTATTCATTTAAAGAAACAGCGTTTTTACAATCCAAATACCACTTAATTTTTGGTTGCTCATTTCTTTTGTGCAATTTAGATCCAGGGGTTAATTAAGCGCTGTTCTGCTGTTGTGGTCACTAAAAACTGTGTTTTTCAATGCCAAAGAAGAAATTTTGCCTGTAGCATAATTCATATCCGAAAGTTAATTACGAGTTTTTCTGTAGTTGTGCTCCATAACATACATGCCGTTTTAACACGCTACAAAGCTGGTAATTGTTGGCAGCACATTTCTTTTGCACAATTTACATGTGTCATTGTGCCACTCTATGACCTCATGCTGCTGCTGCTGTTGTTGCTGCTGCAGTCACCTCCACACCCTGTCATTGTGCCACTCTCTGACCTCATGCTGCTGCTGCCGTGACCTCCACACTGTGTCATTGTGCCACTCTGTGGCCTACTCCTGTTTTTGCCACCTCCAGAATGTCATTGTGCCACTGTCTGACCTCATGCTGCTGCTGTTGCTCCTGCCGTGCCCTCCACACTCTGTCATTGTGCCACTCTGTGGCCTACTCCTGTTTTTGCCACCTCCAGAATGTCATTGTGCCACTGTCTGACGTTATGCTGCTGCTGTGGCTGATACCGTCACCTCCACACTCTGTCACTGTGCCACTCTGTGGCCTACTCCTGTTTTTGCCAGCTCTAGAATGTCATTGTGCCACTATCTGGCCTCATGCTTCTGTGGCTGCCGCCGTCACCTCCACACTCTGTCACTGATGTTGCCACCTGAGCTCTCAGCTTGTTTTTTTTCCAGCTGGCGCTGCCATGACTTTATCAGGCTACATTCCCCCTTCAGTTTTTGGTCGGTTTTGGCCTCTTAAGTGCCCAGGGAATTTTATAATGAAGCGATTCTAAGAGCGGCGGCAGTCATGTGCGTGTCATACTAAAACACAACATTGTATGAAGACCAAACCAAGCTCCCTCTGCATATTTAAGCATGGCACAATGTTCTACAGCACTCTGCAGGCTCTGTGCAGCCTGGAAATAGCTGTTTTTTAAAGTGATTCGTGCCGAAGTAATTCGGACCGAAACAAATTTTGTCGGAAAATTCGGCGAAGTCGTCCGAATCGAATTTTTGAGAAATTCGTCCATCTCTAATTGTAATAATTTAAGAAACACATACTGGTTAATTAACTTCATGATAGGCAGTGTCAGACAGGGTTCCACACCCAACAGTGGAGTTCATTCATGCTCCACCCCCCAGCTACTGTACTTGACTGCACATACTCCACATGCTTCTTGATTTCTTTCTCTCCTTTTCTGCCTCTGTAAAGCATCACCAGGCCTGTCATTCCTAGGGGCCTGTAATGCCTGGAAGCCCACCATGCCCAGGGGCCCAGCAAGGAATACTTGAACTCCCCTATAGGCCGGTCTGAAGCTGATGATAGGACTAAAATGAAGTGAATGTTCACTTATTCAGAGTCTAAATTTTCTATTTGTTTCCTATGTCAAAAGTGGTCCCTCAATGATGCTATATTTTAACAGAACGTATAATACTATAAGTGAGTTTACTCCAAGAGTTGTTTCTCAGCTGTTGACAATTCTTCTTGTTTTCATATTTTGACTAATTGGGAACTTACATCATGTCACAAGAAGAATTGCCATCCCAGGCAAACAGCAAGCCAAGTAGGATCTAGAAGACATAGAAGAGAAGGAAAGACATAGATAGAAGTCTCCATATAGAATCACTGAAGAGATTTTACATTTAGAGATAGTAAATAATTGTTAGGTTTTATGCAAGCACCACTTCAGGGAACTTTTTTGGAAGATAATAGACTGCTGGCCATGTAATGTCAAGCTGTGAGACTATGAGTCAGCAAAGCCCTCTGAACAAAAAATGCAGTGCCCTAAAGTCATCATCTGTTTAACATTTTAGCTTCATGTACAAACATATTCTGGCCTTTGTAATAATGCAAGCCCAGAGCACATGTATAACATAAAACAAGCTGTTACCATTGTCAGCCAACAAATAACTTGATGTTGTTTTAAAAATCATCATGTTATATAGCATGCATCTTCCAAATCGTTGTTCTTAGTATCTTTTTACAAAAACTACCAATCTTACTTCAATCTTTCATACAAAACTATGATACATGATTCAAGGTTCTGCTTGCCAGTTTTTGATTACTTCATAATGTCAAGCATACTGTTAGGAGCTAAAGGACAAAGCCCTAATGATTAGTGTTGCTTGAACCATTCTAGAAGAGTTAAGTTCGAGCAGAACATCTCGATTTTTTAGAACTTGAACAAAACATTTTACTGTTCGTTCGAGTAAAGTTCTAGTTCTAGTTCGACACACCATTTTCATTTCCAGCGGCTTTTTGCACTTTCGGCGGCCATCCAATCAGTGCAGAACACAGAGAAGTATCAAAAACGTCATCGCTGAGGTGTAGGACTCTCGTTTGCTGCTAAAATCACATGACCATGTTATATATATTTTACTGTATTGCCTTGTGAACGCCATTATCAGCTCACTCTCTGTACTGTACAGACTGCTCTTAGTCAGTTAGATAGCATTTTCCTCTCCATAGACAGCAATAGTTAGGGAGTTTGGTATTGCTGGCTACATCTTTCCCACCCAGATGCTGTTATTTGGCGACATGTGCAGGATCGCATAACGACTTTCTCATATACATGGATATATATTATGCTTGGATTTGCTAAATCACACTCAGTGCCCAAAAGATACGTTTTTGCAGTATTGGGGGTGAAATCATTTTATAATACACTGTCTCCAATTCTACTAACAAAGAAATTTTATTCAAATAGTATTGGTTGGGAAAATTATTTGAGGGGAGAAAAGTTCGTTTGGGGGTTCAGTAATTGTATAACACACCGTCTAAAAATTCCTATTGTCAAAGGGGTTTTTTGGGCCCCTGAGGATGCAGGCCCCGTTGCACCCCCCCTTAGCTCGCCCCTGTTTTAAACTGTCCTAATCTTTTCATTTAAAACCAGGGAAAAGGAATGAAATATTTTAGCCTTTTAAAATTTTTTCTGTCACTTTTAGAGACAAATTTTTTTTCACAAAGTTTTTTTCCACATATCCAGTTTACTGTTATGTATGGTAATTCAGCTTCTTCCATTGTATAGGTATAAAATTTAACTAAACACATTCTCCCCTTGACTTTAATTGGGTTTTCTATTTTGAGTTCTATTTTCCCTCAAACCCAAAACCAAACTCTGTTCAAGTTCAAACCAAACCAAACATTTTTCTCTTGTCATTTTACTAATGATCAATGGGGTTCCCCCCATTTAAGTCCAATGTCTAAAAATTCGGGCAAATTGTATTAAATTTGTAGGTTTTCCTTTGGGAATTTTCGGGTCAACGTAAAAAATTTAAAATTTAAATATTAGTGCTTTAGCTCAGATTGATACCAATAATTTTTTGCCAATTTTGACCCAAAAAATTGGTTGTAGCCATAATCTTAACCCTAAATGAGATTTATTTGCTGGGTATGAATAGGGTTAGGTCACCCATTTCCTTGCGTTTTGAGGCTAGTGGTGCTGCCTCTTCAGTATCACTTTAATCTGGCATTACTTCCGGTCCAACGTGACATAAGTAACCATACTATGGTAATAGACTGGAAGTGACAACAGGTGGAAGTGATATCAGAGTGAGAGTGCTGTGGGAACGAAAGCGCCAGATAATAGATTAGTTAACTCATTCAAACTCAGTAAGAAAAAACCTAACCGCAATTTAGGATAAAGGTTAAGGGTTTCAGCAGGATTGGGTTTTTAATTTTAAAATTAGGTGAAAACAATCCCGAATCCCCGATTTCTAAAAGCTTTTCGAACTGGTGTTATTTTTTAACAGGGCAATTTGAGCAATGTTACTATTTAGGAAAACCCCTTTCATTTTTAAGAGAGAGGATGAACTTCTAAAGAACACTTAATTTATTTGACAACAAATTTCCAATCCAAGCTTTTGAAAAGAGAAGTATGCAGTGTGCATTTTCTCATTTCTCAAACGTAAGGCTTTTGAAGTTAAATACACTTGAAGGAAATAGCTGTCCATTGCATTTTCATTTCCCAGAAACACTTGCATCCTACATAAAATCCCAATCAATGTATTCACTTTGGATCATCAAAGCTAAAAGCTCAGAGACTCAGTGGAAATTTGCATTCACAAATATTCACAGATATTCATTTACTGGTATCCTGACTGCAGCCACACTGTAAGTAATGCTTTTAGGCAGAGCATTTTCTCATTTCTTGGCTTTAGTGGCTGGAAACCATTCTGTATCCCAGTTTGCCTTTATTGAAAATGAAGGCTTTAATTGTAAAGCATGTGTTTAATTGGGCACAGTGGCATATGGCAGAAGTGGTGAATTGTTATTTATTGAGTATCATTTATTTTAAAACGATAAATAGCTTCTTCAGCTTTGGTGTCTATCCCTTGATATCCTCACTTAATGAGTAAAGAAAGAGTTAATCCTCCAAAAAACAATATCCATTTATATGTGAAGTTGTATCTGGTGAATTGTTTTGTTTTTCTAAGATTCGGAGATGTGTTTTTATTCCTTTTTTTATGTCCGTTATGATGGTGGGCAATATATATAAAACTAGATCCACTCTCGTAAAACCCATATCCAGATGCATGAATTTTTAGTTTGATTTTAGACTTGGCTCATTCTAAAGCTGAGTATCATTTTATAGCATGTTAGTGTTGGTGAGTAAACATCATTTTAATTTTATTACGTAAAATTGAAAAAGTTTGAAACAAATAGCATTTTTGGAGTGTAGTTTTGTATGCCTAAAATGAGATACAGATGGGTCAAATATTATTCCGAAATGTAGTAAAATGGAAGAACAAATTCAGTCACCAAGGCTAGCTTTATATACAAAATAAATTCATACATAAATTTTGTAAATATGAAGATAATGCTTTACATCTAAAACATTATAAATTACTTATTGTTTCTGATTGGCATGTACAAGATTTGGTTAAAAGGGATTGTAAAAATTACAGTAAAAAATAAAAAAAAACTGCAAACGGTGTAAAAGTCCCCAAAAAAATCTTTACACACGTTTTTAATCTACCGCCAAGCCAGTTTGGAAACTTTAATAGTTGCTCCTATTTTTATTTATAAGTGGCTGTTGTATGACCATTGCAGACAATCAATGGTCTCACCATTGGTATCATAACTCCCATCACGAAGGTGGAGCAAAAGTTTTTTCAGAGACGCTGGTACCACTGAATGGTTAAATGTCAACTACCGGAACAATCAATGAAACTTTTATGTTGCCTCAGTCATGGTACAGTTTATCATGGATTTTAGCCCATTGACGGCCCTTTCAGTTATTTTTCTATAAGTTTTATAATCACTTTAAAACAGATCTGTCGTCAGTCTATGCCTTTCTGTTTGAGGGAAAAAACAAAAAAGCCAACTAAAAAATGTTGGAATTTTTTTTTTTATTTTACACTAATTCATAAAAACAAATAATTAGAGAAAATTTCAAAACCCAAAATATACACAGCACCCAGTACACAGAAGCACATGGGTTTTGTGTCACAGATAGATGAAAAACACTGGAAAAAATAAATATATGCAGACATATACAAACACTGAGAAAGAATTATAAATGTACAAATCAGGTTGTGTGACCAATACTTAACCAGAATAAATCCAGCAAACCAAGTAAAGAAAAGTATTGACCAACTAGAACCCTTGTGGCAGGCCCCTGACCTGTGTTTCGATGACACTTTTTCAAGGGGAATGGATAATGTGAAGTGAGGTAGGAGAAAATGATATAACCAAGTAATATTTCATGTGTTAACGAATTTGCACATCAATAAACAGGAAGTCCTACTGGAACGCATCATGTGTTCACACCAACGCAACTTTCAACCTATTATAGGAATCCCATTCTTTTCTGGTATGTTGGAATTCATGATGCATTCCAATGGGACTTCCTGTTGATTGATGTGCAAATTCGTACCATCTGACAATCTTGGCTCTATATATATTTTGTATATGTCTGCATATATTTATTTTTTCCACTGTTTTTCATCTTTTCTTATGACCCTAGACCCATGTGCTTCTGTGTAATGGGTGCTGTGTATATTTGGGGTTTTGATATTTTCTATATTTGTTTTTATGAATTAGTGTGATATAAATTTATTTTTTCAACATTCTTGCGTTGGCTTTTTTGGACTTTGTAGGTTTTGTTTTCCAACACATGTTCATATTATTTTGCATAGCCCGGATTATATATATTTCTAGTGTATTCTTGCTGTTTGAGGGTAACAGAATATAGGGACCGATCTGTTTTCCCATTATGGGCTTTGGAAATCGAGAAAATAAAACAATAAATGAAAATAGGCCAGTTAAAGGAATTTTTCACCTCAGCAAATGCCAGCATATAGATAGGATTTAGATATTCTATTGGTAGAATGGAGCCCTATCCTGTCATACTGTAGCTCTGTGTAGGAAGTGATGCTGAGAAAAATAAAGCCAAAGAAGCTTCAGCCATTTTGTAAGCAGTTGAGGTCTTTGTTTTGGACTTCCAACAGAAAAAAACTAAAAATGTGTAACACTCGAGACACGATAAAATATAACTTTTATTATTACTAAATGATAATAACCCTACACTGATATAGGGAATATGCCCTAACTAAAACACCCTACAAATACCCCTAAACAACCTAAACTACCTAACCAATACTAGGGGTGTCCACCCCAAAAAGGGCGCCCCCAACAGAAACCTAAAATAAACTACCCCTAAATTACCCTTACAGGCTATACAAATACACAATAATGCACAATAAAGAAAAGAAAAAAGTATGTATAAATGAATCAAAACTTGTAAACACAATGGAACCAAAAAAGATAAGAAAAAAGTCCCCTCCCCCCCCCAGCCTCCCCCCCCCCCCCCAAAGAAAAAAAAAAGAAGAAAAAAAATAGTTTTCCCACACGTTTTCCTCCCCCAATTATGCGGGGTTCATCCAGGAAAAACATAAAACTACAAACACCATGTACCAAAATTAATTGTGCATATTGTGTAATTTGTATAGCGTGTTATGGTAAATATTAGGGTAGTTTAGTTAGGTTCCTGTTGGGTGTGCACTTTGTTGGGCGTTACCCCAAGTATTGGTTAGCAAGTTTAGTTTCTTAGGGGAAAATTGTAAGGGTGTTTTAGTTAGGGCATATTGCCTATATTAGTGTAGGATTATTATCATTTAGTTATAATAAAAGTTATGTTTTTATCGTGTCTTGAGTGTTATACATTTTTAGTGGTTTGTACTGTAACTATTAATTATTTGGTATAACCGGTTATATAATAATCATTCTGATATGAAGGCTTTCCCTATACGTACTATTCATGCTACTAAGTAGTGGTGCTCCTATGTTTGCCTTTGTGTGGACTTCCAACAAAGCAACATATGATAGTATATTATAGTTATAGATATAAGTAAAGAATTTTTAACCAACATAGGCGGGCTTTCTATCATGGAAGAGTAGTGGGACTATATATTTCTCTGCTATAGGCTGCTATGATAAATAATATGTTGAAAGAGTTCAAGGGGGTCAAGATGCCTTTCCTAAAATATATTATATCACTAGATTGTTGGATATTGGTCACTGATATATGGATTTATTCTGATTGCTATATTTGAAGTTAGGAAGGATTCCGGCCACCACTATTACCAGTATAGATCAGTTGTCAGCTTCCTCATAAATGTATATTCTCTGGACCACTCAAATTCGGTGGACTTGTATCTTTTTTCTTTTTTCTTATTTTTACTGTCTTACGTTGGTAAGCCATATTTATACTGCAGAGGATACCATAAAATTTTATTCACTCTTTTGAATTCCCATAGACTCCAATTGTCGCTTGTTGTTAAAATTGGAATAACAGACTAGATACTTTCTCCATATGTTCTGCAAATTATCCGCAAATTAATAAGGTCCAAGTAATTTTGTCATTTTAATTATTTTTAGTTTTTTTTTTTTCCCCCACCATATAACTTCTGTTACAAATTATAGGGCTCTTTTGAGTATTATATGTTGGGAAATTTCAGGAGGTGGGTGTTTCTTTACTTGTATTTTACACATAATAATGTAAATACAGGACATAGACAGTTGAGTCACATTGTTATGATCTCCAGCTTATATCCAAAGTAAGCACCGTGTACAGCATTCACAGCAGCTAGAAGGGCTGGAAGTGACTCAATAAGGTCCTGGTAGGTTGTCACAGGTCCTCTATGAGCATTTGATGCATCACAACAGCTGGTTGATTTGGGTTTCAAACCTGAAGAACTAGAAAGCCAGGTTTGTACTTGGAAGTCTTGGCCATAGTCTTCCAAACAATGTTAGAAATTTCAAACCATGTGACATGTTGTGTTGTCTTGATGGAAGACCCCATCTGCCCCAGGACAATCAAAATCTATAGGTGTATGTGATGTTCAAGAATAGATTTATACCCAAATTAGTTCAGGGTGCCTTCCACATGGATGAGTGCAGCCAGTAACTTGAGACCAACCACCAGTTTGTGTTCTTCCAGCAATGGTTGCAGCAAGTTTGCTCTCTGTTGTTTCTCGTCTGACATCTATCTGTTCACTGAAACAGAAAATGTGGCTAGACAGAGAAGGCAACCATTTGCCAATCATTGGCTGTCCAATTTTAATACTGCTGTGGACTGATGACTTTTCTACAGATGCAAGTTCCTTAGCAGAAGTACAGTAACCCTCCATCTGCTTCAGAACGCAGAAATGTTCTCTGAACACCTCATTTATTTGCAGTTTTGCCATTTCACTGAAGCCTAGCAAAAAGTAAGCAAACTTCTCAGATTCATTAATTCGCAATCTTGTCCAAAAAAGCCAATAATCATCTCTTTTTTCAACTCTAATAAATTTCCTCCTTTACACAGACAACAGGCAGTGGATATGTTTGCAGACAGTCTATTGTACACCTTATATACAAACCAAGCCAGTGCACCACACATCTTATTTCATGAGCTACACGCTGCTGATATCTAAAGTAGCGGTCATAATAATGTGACTCAAGTGTGTCGATCAGCCAGGAAAAATACCCCACATAAAACATAACTTTTATTAAACGTAATTAAACATAATTAAAGAAAAAATAGGACTCACCAAAGTAGATCAACTAATTTCAAAGTGTTCCAAACTCATGCAACACATATTCCACATGTATGCGAAAGGAAGAAAATACATAAGTGAATAACCACTATATATTCCCTATATGACCCTAACCTGGTCCTCAGTGGGATAGGCGCCGGAAAAATGGCGGTCCCACAAATAGAACCTATCAAATCCCTACAAAAACCCTACAAAAACCCTATCCTTAAAGATTAATAGCACAGGGTGTAGAGAAAACCTAAAGAATCAGCCCAGATGCGTTTCATTCATAAGAACTCCTCAGTGGGCACAGCAGACAAAGAAATATCCAAAAGTAGGGAAAAAAGGGAGCTACTATGCCCCCTAAGTGGGGAGAGGCTAGTGTGCCCCAGGGAACTAATGAACCCTAAGTAATGAGCCAACTTAAAGGGGATTTATCGCTTCATCAGGTCGTCTGTTTTCTTTTAGTTTCATTTTCTCAGTTCCTCAAATCCCGGGGCATTTCTTCCCCTCCCAGCTGGGTGTTTCTTAACTGAAGAGGGATGACATGATCCCCTCCCTGCCCCTTCATGTTCATGCTCTCTCCGTGAGTCAGTGTGTTTTTTGTTTGAGATCATTGGGGAGGGGATATCACATCCCTGCTCCCCCCTTCTCTGTCTGAGTCCATATGCCGCTGTGTTGTTCCTCTCCCTATGCAGTCTTATTTTGTAAGAGTTGTATGTTTACATAGCACAACCCTGGCACCAAGCACAATTCTGCTGTTTTCTTATTGTAGAAGCAGCTGCCAGTGTTAACTGTCGACTGCTGGCTGTGCAAAAGTGAAATGATGATCGAGCCTCGATTTCTGAGTGAGAGAGGCAGTAATGCATGCCTCCCCGTGAATACGACCTGGGGCCAACAGAATGTAACATAAATAAGCCATCAGTCAATTAAATGAAAGGAGGAGGAATCCGACTGGCACTGGGAAACAGTGTTTACAGAAAAAGAAGATAAGGGAAACATCCAATTGCAATGATAAAACCCCTTTAAAGGGAATATGTCGCCATTTTTTTTTATTTTTTTTTTTACATTTTACTTAATAATTCAAAGACCCTGATCCCATATTCTTTTCCTCTCAGTCGTTTTTGTAGATTTCTCATTCGGCCATCTATATATGAATGAAAGAAGACAATTCTTGCTTGCACTGCTTTTTAAAAATGTGTTGGGGGGGGGGGGGGGGGGGGGTGGGGGGGGGGGGTGGGGGGGGGGTGGGAAAAAAACACATCAGAGAGATACTTTTACAGCAGCTTCAATCCCATAGGATTCTTTAAGACAGTTTCTGTCCCATAGACGTCTATAGATATTTGTCGCTGTGAAGGGAAGGATAGTGGAGCTGTGACAACATCAGAATCCATCTTGTGAGTGGTATTCTGTGTTATTCTGTACACAAAGTTTGTCTCCCTTTTCGTATGACCCTGGCTTTTACTGATAATGAGCACACGTGCTGAAAAGCTCTCTAAACAGAACAGGTAGTGTCAGAACGATTATTAGGCTTAGTGGCCAAAGTGAAAACTGAGACTTAAGAATAATAAAAAAAATAACTGAAAGTGATATGAAAATTAAAAAAAATTATAAACCAAAATTCCCTAAAAAATGTGTTTTAACAACATAAAAATGTGAGTTCAACAATAAGTCATTTTTTGATGACACATTCCCTTTAAGCCTATAGAGAGTGTCCTAAAATAAGGAAGAAAAGAACCACCCACAAATGTTTTCCTCCAATCAGGAAGGCTTCCTAGTTCATCAACAATGCCCAACCTCCAATAGATGCATCAGGTTCAAATCAACTGTGTAGATCCCTAAATTAATTTTCCACTCCCATTCATGCAACAAACGTTAAATAAGTAAATCCCCATATCCTTCGTGCAGGAAACTTGAATACAGATTTTTTCTGTTTTTTCATTTACATTCAACCTCTTTTTATCCTGGAGATAAACTTATAGAGGTTTAACAAAAAAAAAAAAGTTAGTAGAACCAAAACGGATGGACATTGACTCAAAAGCTCCTCCTGGGAATCAACATCAGGAAGTATTGTTACAAATGTAATTTTATCTAACTTTGTTCTCTAGACAAATAATTTTGACTGGAGATCTCTTCGGTGATTAATGTCTCTAGTTTCCAAAGGATTCTGGGATTCTCATTATTACCTACATGTACGATGTGTTACATCTCCACAGAGGTAATGTTTTGTACAGAAATTTGGCCACCATTGCCAATAATGCTTGGAACACATCCATTATACTTCTTTTTTTCTGAATTTATAGCAGAAAAACGCTGAACGCTGTGAACTCCTTCCCTTGAATAACACTAAAGGTCATCTATTTTGTTTCAAAGTAATTCTTTATGAGCTTGTAATTTGAAAATATAGGCCAATCAGCTCTAAAATACAGCAGGGTTGCATCTCTTGTTTCCTATTATATATGAAGTTTGTTTTTGTTTTTGCTGCCACGTTCATAAAATAAATGTTCTCTCAATAGTTTCCATAGAACTGTAGTTGTTGCTGCCGGTAACATTTTTCTGTATTAGTCCTGATAGCAGATGTTTTCCACATTCTATTTTTAGTTGATATTGTGCTGTAACAATAAAACTGCAGGAAAGTTATACCTCAAAGAACTGCAAAGATTCGGGAAAGGAAAATGAAAAGGTTATATTTAAAACATTGCCCAGTTTAAATTTGTATTTCAAAACCCCTTTAAATTTTAAGGGGGATTTTTTTTTGGTTATAAACCTTATTCTTAAAATCATGGGTTTGTTAAAGAAGTTTGTATTTTTGTATATTGAGACCATAGGGTGTGTCTGGTATTGCATCTCAGTCCAATGCACTTGAATAGAGAGGAGCTTCAATACCAGACTCAGCATTTAGACAAGATTAGTTTTAATTTGGGAAAATGTAGGCCATTTTATTTACCATATATGTTCGAGTATAAGCCGACCCAAATATAAGCCGGGCACCCCACTTTTGCCACAAAAAACTGGGAAAACTCGAGTAAAAGCCTTTGGGGGAGAAAAGCAGTGGCTACTGGGGACATTTTTTAAAAATGAAAATTGGGGTTTCCCCCCTTTAAAAAGACTTTTGGCAGGTATAGACCCGTTTTAAAAAGTCCCCCTTTGGCAGGTTTTTAGGCAGTTTAATGTCCACCATAGGCAGGTAAAGGAAAGGGATAAAAGTTCCCCATAGGCAGGGTTTTTGATTTCCCCAAAAAGGATGTATTTTGTCTCCCCTAGAAGGATAAGCCCCCCCCTAAGCAGGTATAAGGGGAGGGAAAAAAAAAAAAAAATAAAAAAAACAGAAATCCCTTTCCCCCTGCTCTGATGTACTCCGTTTAAAGGCCCCAGGCTCCCCGCAAAAAGCTAAAAAAAGATCCCCCAGGCGCCCGGGCCATTTGGAGGGGCCCGACGCTGATGGGTGATTCCCCGTTCGTTTTTTGCACTTCCCAAAGGGGTCACATGCAGAAGTTTCCCCCCTGGCACCTGGGCCCCTGGCAGTGCCCGGGTGCCCAGGGGACTTGGTATAAGCCCGAGGGCAGCTTTTTTTCCCCAAAAATTTTTTTTGCGAAAAATTTGGTTTATGCTTTGGAAAAAATGGTATTCAAAAGGAGGTTTTTTATAATTTTTTTTTAAAAAAAAAATTTTCACTTTGATAAGCCCTTGCTTTTTTGTTTTAAAAAGTGGTTTTTCCCCTTTTGGGGGGAAAGAAAAGGGGGTTTTTTTTCTTTTGACTAAAAGGGGTGAACAACCTTATGAAGACTCTCTTTGGCCTAATTGTGCGTTTGATTAAAATACATTTTTTCTTTTCATTGGCCTAGAAAAAAAAAAATAGATTGCTTGGTTAAATGGGCCTTTGTTATATTTATTCATAGTAATTAGGTCATCTCTAATCCATCCCCTTCCCCAACTAAGAAGTGAATTCTTCATTCAAAATATTTTCTGTCAACTTTTAACTTGCATCGATTTTGGTAGGAGCCTAAATAATAATCCCTTCACATAAGAAGTATCTCCAAGTCATGGATATTCCTGAATCTACGGTCTATGTCTTTGGACTGAGAAATTGCAATTACAGATAATTTGCTTAAGAAATCTCTTGGAAGAGCTGATGGCTTATCTCGTTCTATAGCATTTGCTTTAATATACATGGTCACATCCGTTCATCATGTAATAAATCAAAACACACATCAGAGATAAGCAGATGTTAAACAGTGTCTTGCCATACCAGTTTAATTATTCCTGTAAGTGTTCGGTGTCATTAATAATGCAAACAAAATGCCTATTAATATGCAAATTAAACATCATATCTTCTTGGTGACCTTGAGTTTATTTATAGGTTGACCGTAACAAAATAGCTTTAAAGATGAGCCTTTAAACTGAAATGAGGCAAAATTCCAGAAAATGAAACTTTATTAAGAATTGTGTTTCCTGTACGGAATCCTTGACTAGGGAAAGAGGAAAATTTGTAGGCCTTGGGTAGAAGAAAATGTTTTTTGTCTTTTTTAGGTGATGAAATTTTTATATCCCTTAAACAGCAAAAGAAGGATTAAAGTACACCTCCAAAAGACAGATTACTGTCCCTGATTCTAGTGGGAAGAATGCAAACAGGGCAGATTTTGCTTCCAGGTAATAAAATAGCAAAGCAATACTATATGACACAATTATTTACTTTCAAATGGTAAGGAATGTGACATCTACAGTAATGGGATGTAAAACTATTTCTTGTCGTTAATATCGTTTCTATTTCCTTTTTTTAAACCGAGCACATATAATTAATGTCTATGTCAGTCTGAAGAGCATTATGTCTATTAACATCACTTCATAATGACATAGGCTTATTTATTGTATACGTTTTATCTGGATAATTTCCTTTGGGGTAAATTAGTTGCATATTCAGCTCCATAAGTGACATTTGTAACCGAGCAAATAAAATACTTGTAAAGAAAAAACTAATCGTGAGTTATTATTAGCAGCGCCCTATATTACCACCACTGCTTAGAATTCAGCAAAACGCTACTACTACATAATAATATCCAGAACTAAAATGCATAATACATGGTAAAATTCTGACAGTTTATTAAAAGTTGTGTTGCGCGTTGGATTCAGGTCATTGTCAAATTCCACCTGCATTTAAAAAAAAACCTGTCACTGGGTTTGTGCCCCCTTGTGGGGACAGCACAAGCTAGTGCAGCCCCTGCGTTTCCGCGCGGTTCCCTTTTCTTAAGACAGCTTTTCCGAGTATTTTAATGCTCCGCATTTTTTCACCCGAGAAGAGCATAAAAGAGTAAATTTTTCAAAACCCCCCATTGACTAGCCCCCCCCCAAAAAACCTGAAAACCCAAAATACTGGAAATGGGGTAGAACTGAGAAACCTCCCAAGTGGGGGGGGCTACCCTTTGGTGGGTGGGGTAACATTTCAAAAATAAGTTTGAGGGATAAATACTCAAAACTGCTGCATCTTCGAAAAGGGGACCGCGCTGAAACGCAGGTCTGTCACTAGCTTTTGCTGTTCTCAGAAAGGGGGGGCCCAAACCATTGACGGTTTCCCCTTTTAACGATTCTTTTGATTTGGACTGAATCAAAGTCTGGTGAAACCTAATCTTAATTCTGAGTTGGGCTAGGATTTTTAGGGGTTTTAAGTGGTGCTCATGGTGTGGTGTCACTTCTGGTTCAACACCACTTCCTGTTACCAAAAACAAGGTTTATTCCTTTGAAGGTGAAAATAGAAAACCAAAAAAATTTTTTAAAAATTTAATCCAATAAAAATTCAAATTCAGAACATAGTTCAACTCCTGACAATGCTCTCATTTCTGCGTACAGATGTCATCTTGCTGATGCGTTTTGGGACAAAAAAAAACCTTAAATTGTATCCTGTGACAAAAATAAAGGTGTCTTTTTGATTGCCAACGGTTTTGAAGACCCCATCTAAAGATAAAGTCGCCATCCTTCCTCCGGATCCCTGGCATCCTGTGTGTGCACTTGCTCCTCATAGGGGCGCGTGTGGCACTGCTTTGATATTTAAAGGGACAGTGTCTACATTTCCTACTTAAGCAACTTCCTGTCCTTTTTCCCCAGCATCATTCATTGGTTTTCACCCCTAAAAGCCTGCCCCCCTGTTTGCGGGCCCTGCTAAATTTTAACCTTTTAGTTATCTGTGTACCTGCATTAACCCTGCGCTATTCAGCGCATTTGCTCCCTGCTGGTTCTGACATTGTACTAGTCTGTACCAAGTCCGCTACCTGCTGGGACTGGGTTACTTATCTACAGCTATATACTGTTGTGCCCTTTCACTGCTACCACTGTCCTGTCCCGCACTTTGCCTACTTGTGGTACTCGTGGGGGCTCAGAGGATCCACAGTACCCGGCGTTTCTAACCTCTGCGTTAGAAAACGTGACAATTGATACACTTTATTTCCATTGTTGTCTTTCTTTTTGCATTCTGCATGCTTTCATTATTTTGAATTTATATTCAATGTATTTTTAATCATTCATTGTATCTTTTATGAGTGATGGGCGAAATCAACGGCACCTCATTTTATTAGATGCATGATACATGTGTTAACATAGATGTGTTTTAAGATCCTGCTCCTCACCCAGTCATCAGGCTATGACTAAGGACTCATTTTATCCGAACTGTATCAACAAGATGAAATCTGAACATGGCAGTTAGAGCATTGTTACTAGTTGAACCATGTTCTGAAGCACGTACACTTTAAGTGAATTATAATAAAAAAAGGATATTTTATTCACCCACTGGAATCAGAAGCTGGTTTTCCTATTACACAGTCTCTTTGTCTGAAGATTGGTTTTGCTTCAACTGTGCCTCCTCCAGTTGACTCCAGTTCCATGCACAGGATTATTCCTATGTTAAGCAGAAGGAGTGGTGCTCCTGGTGCATCGTCATTTTTCCCAGGTTTTAAAATCATTTGGTTTTTAATAACCAAGGGTTACTCCTACGTTACAGTAACCAGAAAAAGTAGTGTTCCTGGTGTAGCTTCAATTCTGGTCCGACATCCGTTCCGGTTACCATAACTTTTGGTAACCATTGTTTGGTAAATGGAGTGTTTGGACATAAGTCAACTGGAACTGACACCGAGCCCCACTGGCGGGAGGCAACAGGTATTTTTTTTAACCCCCCTAAAAACTTGTAAATAATCCCAACTTGGGGGCATCCCAAGCTAATATTATAAAGTTCAATCAAACCATTGTTGGATCTATTAAACCAACACAAATTAAAAGAAAAATATAAATTATAATTTTACATTACTGTATAGATCAGTTTAGTAAAGCAGTATCGAAATTTCCTTGCTTTGCACTAGGGGTGGAAACCCTTCTTGTATTGTAGGTATCATTATTAATATTGTGCATCATTATATTTATAATAAAAAATAAATAAATAAATAAATAAACAAAAAAACCAACCCCTGAGGGCATACAAAAAAAGTGAAAGAACCATGTCAAAGATATATGATCAATGTTGGGTTGGGAACCAAGCCCTTCAACATCTCCAGATATTTTCACCTTCTTTCTGCTCTGTGCTCTGGCTTTTTCCAACTCCCACCTACAGCTTCTGTCTGAAATCCTTATCTTTTTGTATTAAGGAGCAGGAAGGTTTACCTTTGTTCATTCTGGCTTTATATGCGGTGGTGGTGGTGGTCGTGTGCAGCAGATAATGAGAACCACATTTTATCTTTGAATTTTGCTTCATCCCCATTAACAGCAATGCTAACTAGGCCCACGACTTGCGCCCTGTGATTCAATCTGTTCCACCCCTGGTTTTTTTTGGTTTTTAAAGGGTATTTTTGCTGGTTAGGGGTTTTGGAAAAAAAAATTTTTTCACAAATTTTTTCTAGGGAAAAAATAAAAGGGTAATTTTGTAGGACTATAAAATATGTAATTGGGGTTGAATCCCAAAAAGAAAAAAGTAAACAGACCTTACATGTAGTCAGATTTAAAACTGACCACATATATAACACTGTATGGCTCACCTTCCAATTACGGCTTGTTGCCCGTTTGTAGTTCACAACTTTCTCCTTGTCGTAACCTTTCCGGATACCCCTACCCCCATAATCAAAACAACATGCCAGGTTTCTACGACTTCGCCCTCAATGCAAGGCTATGAATGCAGACAACATCCGGATACGAATCACAGTGCAACAAGTAATCTTTATTGTATTGAGGGCGAAGTCATAGACACCTGGCATGTAGATTTAAAACTGAGTTAAGGTGCAGTACAGGAAATATAACAGTGAGATGCAATAGAAGAATAAAAAATTTTGGGTTTCATAGGAGCTGCCAAAGTAATTTTTTGGGTTTCCATGCAGGTAAAGTATGTTTTAATGAAGATGGTTGTCATGAGTTCTTTGCTGAATATCACCATTCCGGATGGGCACCATTATTTGCAATAATAAATGCCTACCACTGAAGTGCTCATAAGCCTAAATGAAAGCAGTCATCTTCTTCTGAAGAATGTGATTTGGGTTTGGACACATTAGGTTAGGTTTGGACACATTGGGTTTGGACAAATTTGGACACATGGCCTGGACACATTAAACAGATATTGCATGGGTCAATCAGATTTACAAAAATAATAGTAGTTTGTTATTGATAGACGGAGAACGCCTTAGAAGGTCAGAAATGGAGTGCCCATTTACAATTATATACTAGAAGAACCATCCAGAAGAGAAAATTAAGTAGAAAAATAAGTATTTTTTTCAGTAAAAATATAGACTAGATTTTAACAAGATGACATCAATGGCCCCATGTAACCACTGAGTCATGGATGTTTCATTTTTATAAAGAGTTTTCAAAATATAAAAAATTGGCTTAAAATGAGCCTTCATGAGACACTTAGTATTGTGAGTTCTTGGAGAACATTGAACATTTTGTACCTTTTGTCTAAGCTAAGATATTAATAACTTTCATATAACTAAGAACATATTTTGCTGCCAGCAAAGTGCATTTGAACCACTGGTTGTGCTGATTTTAAGAGAGCACATGCATTACTGTGCCTTGTGTCTGAACCTTTTACATTTGATTTGTCCTGCAATTTTTTTTTTAATCCTCCCACTTCTCCAGCAGTCATGTAAATTTCATTCATTGTAAAATATTGAGCGAGTAAGTAATTACAGAAGAATGTTAAAATATCTCAGGAGGGCTTGTAAATGGTAATTTGTCCAAAGTTGATCAGAAAACATCCATAATTCATGTGAACCATATCACTTAACACATTGTGGTGAACGGAGGCTAATGGCTGAATGAGGGATTGTGATTTCATGAGGATTATTGGAATGATACATATTAATACTATTGCACCAAAGTCTGAATACAAAGATACTAGGAACATAGAACGGAAGCAGAAACTTAGTAAATTGCTGGTAATAAGTACATCTTCCCAAGCAAATATCTGGGGATTTGCTAACTTTTTACTAAGGATGTCGATTTATGCTGCTGAAGGCAATTATGTATTAACTATGAAATGCAAAATAATTCCTTTTACCATAATTTACAAAGTAGAATATCTTAAATGATATTAAATATCCCTAAAGCTTGTAACATGTGGCTCATATGATTTAAAGAGGATCTGTCATCAAAATGTTAGAACTTCAATATATAATACATATATTTTGAAGCTTATTATATTCTTATAACTTTTGTAGTGTCCAGGAGTTTATGTAAAGTTCTAAATGAAAATGGCATATGCAATAATAGCAACAAAATTATGCTGTGAATGTGCACATATTCTATACAGATAAAGGATGGGTCCAAAAATAACAGTCTGAAACTACTTCCAATGAATATTTATGAAGGTTCCCCAATGTCTTGTCCTCTTATAAAACAGAATTGAGCAGCTTCTAACTGACAATTGGTATTTGCCCTATAATATGATCTTCAGTTAAATTCAACAGTGAATATGACATGTTAATACCCTTACTAAAGAAGTTTATAAGCTCCACCTTATAGACTTAAGGAATGAACAAACCCTTAGACTTGTGAAAGTGTGAAAAACATATCAGCAGGGTACAACAAAATTATGTAGTGCTTTGGATTCAGGTTAAAGATAAATTTGACCCAAATTCAAGTTCTCCAGTTTGACTTAAATAGATTTTTAGTAAAAATCAGCAAAAAATCTACCAGAAGCATAATCCTAACCCTAAATTGGGGTTAATTCTACTGTAATGTCGGGCTTAAATTATTGGTCCCTGTTGCTTCTAACCCCACGGTGCTCACGCTCTGATGTCATTTGCCATCCAAAGTCACTTTCAGTCCAATGTCACCTTAGGATACCCTTATATGATTTGTACTGGGTGTCATGTTGAAGCATAAGTGCTGCAGAACTGGAGACAATGTGGGTCAATAAGTAAAGCTCTGTGACCAGTTAAAAATCCACTAACCCTTCAATTTAGGGCTATGATTATGTTCAGGATTAGGGCTAGGTATAGGTATTGGATCAAAGTGAAGGCACAACTGGAGTGCCATGGAACAGTAAGTTAACTTCTAAAATGTTGTCAAAAACGCAACTCAGGGTTGAGGTTAAATGGGGTTTGTCATAAATGCTTTTCATACCTGCTTTATCCATCTTCAGCTTTCAGTGTGCTAAAAAGGCGTTGTGTGTGATTTGTTTGAAATACATATCATGTGACACAGCAGACTTGACATCACCTTGCCTTTCTCCACAGTGTGCTCACTCTAGGCAAACAATAGTTTGTTTATGTAAAGATATGTGCGTAGCTACAATGTAGCTGAGTGGTCAGCACTTCTGCCTTCCAACATAAGGGTTCTACGTTCAAATCCTTGCAGGAGCCAACCATGTGTTTTTTTTTTTTTTGTCTCAATGCACATACCTGATTGAAGTTTATTTTTTCCTTTTATTTATGTGCACTGTTTAAATAATTACTAAGGAGTACAGAGGACAGGAGTAGAATGACAGCACTTGAGTGTGCATGATTACTAGGCAGGGAACAGACTGACAGTAGATTCCCGAGAAGGGAGGTGATGTTTGAACATGTGCGGCCAAGACTGAGAAGCACTCATCCCTGGTTGTACCCCCTGGAGACGAGCTGTAGCAAGTAAAACAAAAAATGGTACAACATTTCTAATGTTTATTATTTAATTTGCAAGCTTCTAAATTTTTCTTCATGGTAAAAAACCTTTCAGAAAATGGATAGGGTTAGGGCGAAAGTCCCACACCTATATTTTTTCACAAGTTCAGTTGAATAGGTGCCAAATTGAACAGAGACAGATTCAAGTAATGAAAACAACACAAATAGCACACTCACCCAGAACATTATATGCCAGTCCAAATGATATGCACGGAACCCACTTCAAGTACGTGGAACATCAGAGAATCTCCAAAGACAAAACTTACTTCCAGCATAATCCACAAACATTTATCAACAATATAAATCCTTTATTGATTCACACCCATAAAATCGCCAATGGGACAAAAGACATAGCAAAATAACATTGCAGAAGGGCAACGCTTACGCGTTATGGAATTCTCCAAATCCATAGTGATGTGAAATGAATTAAGGACTACTCCCATTCCTTAGTCCTAGGCTATGGCTAAGGACGGGGGTAGTCTGTAATGCATAAGCTTTGCCCTTGTGCAGCTTTATTTTTCTATGTCTGCTGTCCCGTTTGCGATTTTATGGATGTGAATCAATTAAGCATTTATATTTTTTATATATTTTTTGGATTATGCTGTAAAAAAGTTCTGTATTTAAAGATTCACACAACACTAATAAAAAACCAAGAGAATAGAATTATTTGATTGTAGCCGTGTAAATATATTGGAACTGAGTACTGAATATAATTCCATAAAGGTGACAGAGGCCTTTGGTTTCACTGACCTTCAAACCATCTCATCAGTGTAAAATACTCAGCTATTAAATGTCTTAAAAATGACGTTTTCTTTCTATTCTTAATAATCGGTAAATAAAGTTGGTTTATCATTGCAAATAATTAGCTTGAATTTTTTTTTTAATGTGAGAAAATCAGTGAAATCCAGATACATTTACATTATAATTAATTATATTAGTAGTAAATATGAGTTGCACTTGTGTAAGCTTCCTTAGTTTAGTGTAGAAACAAAATGTGTTTGAATCAGCTCACACGTCCAGTTCCCAGGAGCACGGCCGGGTGGAGTCCACACCCAATGCAAGTAGCAATGAACAAGGTGCAGCCAGCTACATCCGAGACTCCGGTAATGGTTCAATAAAACTTCAAATCTTTATTTCCAACGATTTAAAACCGATGCATGGAGGATAGATTACATGGTACACGCATTCATGGCACAATAATACGCCACTGTTGACCAACGCGTTTCGGAAGCGATTTCCTTAATCGTGGTCACCTAAGCAAGTGCAGATGGTAAGTGTTATATATAGTAACGCCCAAGGGATATCACATGATTTTCTTCCGATCATGTGATATCCCTTGGGCGTTACTATATATAACACTTACCATCTGCACTTGCTTAGGTGACCACGATTAAGGAAATCGTTTCCGAAACGCGTCGGTCAGCAGTGGCGTATTATCATGTAATCTATCCTCCATGCATCGGTTTTAAATCGTTGGAAATAAAGATTTGAAGTTTTATTGAACCATTACCGGTGTCTCGGATGTAGCTGGCTGCACCTTGTTCATTGCTACCTTCCTTAGTTTAGTTCTCCATTGTAAAGAATTCTCCAGTTCTAGAGACATGGCATATTCCATCCTGTTCAGGCTTCAGGTTATATATTGTTCAATATGGAATTTAAAATTGTGTTTGAAAAAATCTTTTGGAATCCTTTGAAAGTTTACTAAATATTCTATTTCTACAGTATTAATTTAGCCTGATTTGCATATAACATTTTTCATCATATGAACCAGCCATGACATAACATTTCACCTGATGCCCTTAAATTATGGCACACAGATGGTGTAGGCAATGAAAACTCCCTGCTCAGCTAGTAATACAGATGTTCTCTAAAAGATTCAGTTTCCATTTGCCTTCTACTAGGTGAAAATACAAGGATTCAAGGATTCCATTTGATTTATTAATTTGCTAAAAATTCAAACCAATTATCTCTTACCTTTTGTCAAATGGTTTGTCTCGCACCTACTAAACTGAGGTTAATTGAAAACGATAAAAAAGGAATTTGTGATAATATACATGTATGTTGGTGAAGATTTACCAAAAGTGTTGTATTATTAAAATGGATGAGTTGTTCATAGTAAGCAGTTTCCAGGTCTTAGTTTTCAGGTGGTCATTGGAAAACAATTTAATTGTTATAAGCAACATTTTAACTTTTTCATTATACATCATCTGCACCATTGTTTTTCAAGCAGTGGTTCAGTAGCCCTATATGACTTTCTTAGACTCTGCTTGTTGATCAATAGCTATTGGTACTTTCATCTCTCAATTAAATCTTTGTCATCACAGTATTTCTAAACCTAGATCAGAACTATATCAATTCAGAGCCTGTCATGTGATCTTAAAGGGGTTTTCTCGCCATGCTGTGTCACTGAGTCGCAAGCAACTTTTCATCCTCTGTCTCATCAGGCTGTGGGTAGTTGTATAGCAACAATTATCATATTTAGACTTAAGTGCAAGAGATTAATTCAGTAAACAAAGCTAAAGTGTTCTGAGAAGTGTAAACAATTTCTTATCTATAAACAAAAGCTAATCTTGTTAGCGATAATAAATCACTTCCTGCTCTCTGCCTAATGAGTAAGGAAGATTATAACAAGAGAAACTTGTGTGCACAAAGAGCAGATAAAATCTTTTCTACAGTCATATGAAAAAGTTTGGGCACCCCTATTAATCTTAATCATTTTTAGTTCTAAATATTTGGGTGTTTGCAACAGCCATTTCAATTTGATATATCTAATAACTGATGGACACAGTAATATTTCCGGATTGAAATGAGGTTTATTGTACTAACACAAAATGTGCAATATGCAATAAACCAAATTTTGACTGGTGCAAAAATTTGGATACCCTTATCATTTTATTGATTTGAATACTCCTAACTACTTTTTACTGACTTTCTGAAGCACAACATTGGTTTTGTAACCTCACTGAGCTTTGAACTTCATAGCCAGGTGTATCCAATGATGAGAAAAGGTATTTAAGGTGGCCAATTGCAAGTTGTTCTCCTATTTGAATCTCCTGTGAAGAGTGGCATCATGGGCTCCTCAAAACAACTCACAAATGATCTGAAAACAAAGATTGTTCAACATAGTTGTTCAGCGGAAGGATACAAAAAGTTGTCTCAGAGATTTAACCTGTTAGTTTCCACTGTGAGGAACATAGTAAGGAAATGGAAGACCACAGGGACAGTTCTTGTTAAGCCCAGAAGTGGCAGGCCAAGAAAAATATCAGAAAGGCAGAGAAGAAGAATGGTAAAAAACAGTCAAGGACAATCCACAACCACCTCCAAAGAGCTGCAGCATCATCTTGCTGCAGATGGTGTCACTGTGCATCGGTCAACATACAGCACACTTGCACAAGGAGACTGTAGGGAGGTGATGCGAAAGAAGCCGTTTCTGAAAGCCGCCACAAACAGAGCGCCAATGAGGTATGCAAAAGCACATTTGGACAAGCCAGCTTCATTTTGGAAGAAGGTTTTGTGGATTGATGAAACAAAGATTGAGTTTTTTGGTCATACAAAAAAGGCGTTATGCATGGCGTCCCAAAAACACAGCATTCCAAGAAAAACACTTGCTACCCACTGTAAAATTTGGTGGAGGTTCCATCATGCTTTGGGGCTGTGTGGCCAATGCCGGCACCGGAATTTTTGTTAAAGTTGACCGGGTCGCATGGATTTTAAACTCAGTATCAGCAGATTCTTCAGAATAATGTACAAGAATCAGTGATTTAATTTGAAGTTACGCCGGGGATGGATATTCAAACAAGACAATGATCCCAAACACAGCTCCAAATTTTACTCAGGCATTCATGCAGAGGAAACAATTACAATGTTCTGGAATGGCCATCCCAGTCCCCAGACCTGAATA
The DNA here is from genome assembly GCA_025379985.1 of Phyllomedusa bahiana. NCBI lineage: Eukaryota > Metazoa > Chordata > Amphibia > Anura > Hylidae > Phyllomedusa > Phyllomedusa bahiana. Next base: position 80,164 of record JAODAL010008251.1, on the reverse strand, counting down.
TCATTGAACATCTGTGGGATACTTTGAAGCGGGCTATCCATGCTCGGCGACCATAAACTTAACTGAACTTGAATTGTTTGTAAAGAGGAATGGTCAAAAAATACCTTATCCAGGATCCAGGAACTGATTAAAAGCTACAGGAAGCGACTTGAGGCTGTTATTTTTGCAAAAGTAGGATCTACTAAATATTAATGTCACTTTACTGTTGGGGTGCCCATACTTTTTCACCGGTCAAATTTTGGTTTAATGCATATTGCACATTTTGTGTTAGTACAATAAACCTCATTTCAATCCGGAAATATTACTGTGTCCATCAGTTATTAGATATATCAAATTGAAATGGCTGTTGCAAACACCCAAATATTTAGAACTAAAAATGATTAAGATTAATAGGGGTGCCCAAACTTTTTCATATGACTGTATCTCATGACCAAGGTAAAATCAAAAGACTAATCTTTTTGAAAAAAGTCTTCAGTTACCTGTCCCTACATGTTGAAAGCTAATGTTTGTAATGAGACAACCCCTCTAAGGTCAGTACCATGAAAAGTGAATGTGATTGGTCAAAACCCTCCCTAAACAAGGCTATAATCTTCACCCCATAGATTTATTTATTTAGAGAAAGGTGAAGCCTTGGATCGACTTTTAATAAAAAAACAAAAAAAATTCAGTAAAACAATCATGATAATAAAAAACAAATAATGTATTTTATTTGAGTATATGTAATATATATGTATATATAAAAATACACGCACAGTTGAATCCAGAATCTTACATACTCTATATAAAAAGACACATATGCATGTTTTTCTCACTATCTGACATGAAATTAGAATAAACTTTACCCATCTTAGGTCAATTAGGATTAACAAAATTATTTATATTTGTCAAATGCCAGAATAATGAGAGAGAATTTTTTATGGAATTTGTATTACTTTCTGCAAAGACAAAGGTTTACATACACTAGGATTACTATTCTGTTAAACAATTTGGCACAGCCCATTTGATGATGTCATGTCTTTGGAAGCTTCTGGCACACCTGTGCATGTATTTTAGTGCACACCAGAAACACACTGCTTCAGTGTGTAACATCATGGGAAAGTCTAAAGAAAACAGCCAAGATATCAGGAAGAGAATTGTGGAATTCCCAGACTTTCAACTGTACCATAAATGTCAAATAGGTGTAGGCAAATCTTTACGACTCCTGCAGTGCTAAGAATGTAGGTCCTCGGATCCATCATAGTCTACAGGATTTATATAAGAAATTCTGCTCTACAATAATCAATCCTTAAATAATTTATCTTCAAGATCAATTGTAAAAACATCTAAGCAATGACTGTTAGGATAATTTTTTTAGTTAACTTTATTCATTGCTTGACACATTTTAACTGTATTTCAGTCTCACCCTTAGCATCATTACACGTCTGCTTAACATAGGACTCCTCAGTACTACAAAAATAACAATCTGTATTCAATTGTTCATGTTTTCTGGTTGTTATTTATGCTGCTACTAATATTTATTATAGAGATGGAATAAGTGCATCAGGTCTGAGTCTCACATCATAATCATATATCATATCATGTTACCAGTAGAACTTTAGTAAATACTTAGGTTGGAAATTATTATTCCATGAGCACCAATTTTTTGGCATACAAAAGTCCTGATATTTCCAACAAACCTCATAAGCACAAAAATGTAAGTGGGGCTTAGCAAAATTAGACATGGTCTCATAGGCCAGATATATTTACTTTAATTTACGCTAGTGACCAGCATGGGAGAGCTCAAATGAGGTAATGTTCCTCATTAGTGAGAGAAAGCATAGAGTTGTTTGGAGACCTACATCCTGTGATCGCTATCCTAAAATTAAAATGGTGTGTAAGACTCTGTTCACCTACATGTTGTCTCACCTGAATGAAGAATTTTACCAATTTTGAGCTACATCTAAAGCCTCTCATTCAGCCAGACGGTACTCTATTCAGCACCAATGAGATGCTTGCTCCCTGAAACAACTGTCTGTAGGTAAATATCTGGATTAGTTCTACTCCTAACCACATTGCAAGGCTCAGGGAACTAGATGTGGCTTGAGGAACACAACATTCAGTAGGTGGCACAGAGTCCCGGATCATTTACCTTGAGCCTGCTTGAATATATCAGCATAGGAAAGGTAAGCTAACAGAGGTGGCAGAACGCAAAATATTACTCAGCAAATTACTTTTAAAGGGACACTACTATATATAATTTTTCATATATTGACAAGCAATATTTTTTTGTGGTAAAAATTGGCTGGTTGGTTAATTAATATTTATTTATTTTTTTAATTCCCCTATGTACTTTACTTCCTGGTTTGTCTCTTTGACTTTCCCTTTTGTGAACTCTGATAGCATGTCAGTTTGAATTGCTTGACAGTTCCCTCCTAGGCCCACTACAGGCTTGAGAGAAGTGTTATGATCAGTGTGTAGAAAGCTGGAAACCCCCACACCCCAGTGCACAAAAAGATTAACCCATCATTCAGTCATAAATTGATCTTGTCATTGCCCCGATGATCTAGTCTTATACTTATTAGTATATATATATATATATATATATATATAATATAATATAATATTATATAACTATTAATACTTATTTAGAACCTGCCAAGACATAGAGTGATCATTATATTGTTACCTACTATTTGTAATGAGACTATATACAAATTGGCATTACCTGCTGCAGCAGTGAGCTGTAATCAGTCTACTCTGCTATTGAGGAGTTTTATCTGTTTACCATCGCAGCTAGAGAAGGGCACAAATGTCTATGTAATTTTATTGCATGGGGTTGCTAATATAAAACAAAAACAGTACTAGAAATTCTAAAAAAAATGGTTTCCAGAAATTGATTTGAACTAAAATACCCCTTTCTGATGGAAGTGTCACACCGTAATATATTTTCGTTACCAATGATACAGTATATTTTAGGTTCAAGTTGCCTTTATAGCACCTGTAAAATAATGGGATGAGCAATGTATAAAGTTGTATCACTTTACGACATCTTTACAGTGGAAGAAGCTCTATTGCAAATAGACCAGTGGTGGTTATACAAGTATACAACAGCAGAAGGTTAACTAAAAAATATCTTTACGATTAATATTTTAGATCCTGCTTTATAAGGATAAATATACATCTGCATTGTGGCTTCCATTTATTAGGACTTATGGTAGGGTATGTCTGATTCCTTTGAGGTTTCCTTTGTTTTGCCTGGAAAAAATCCCTCAAGAATCTTCAATAAAGACGTCAAAAAAAAAAAAGAATTTGCTACAACAGGGTTTTACCAGTGACCACTTTACTACTATGGAGCAGTATTTTCCAGATTATAAGACTGAAGGATGAAATGTGGATCCATAGCCTTTCAGCTGCTGTTATCTTTATGTGGCTAACATGGCTCAGTAATAGAAAGTTCACCCGTCTGTGAAATTTTTAAATTTCTAGCCCTCAATGAACGGATACAAATTGATGCATATCCATGAAAATGAATGTGATCTGTCAAAGGATTATTTGTTTTAGGCATTTTATCTTTTTCAGCGGGTTTTCTCTGTAATCGGGGTTTTTTTCCCCAAACATTACAGAATTTTTCCTAAACTTTTATTTTGGGATTAATTTGGGCCCTTTAATTTTCCCGTAAAATGAAAATATCTGCTGGTGCTCTAAAACAGACACACTAATATTACTTCAAAGCTTTTGCAGTCATTTTCCCCCCTTTTTTGATGAAGCACTTTTCCCCCCATCAGAAACCCTTTATAATTTGGCCTTTGGCGGGCAGTATTTACAGGGGCTAAAGCTATGTTTTAAACAACTTGTTTCCTGGGGTACCCAAACCTTACATGCTTTTACTTTAAACTTTTTAACAGCAGGTTGTAAAAAAATGAAATAAATTAATTTTAGGTTCACATTTTGGGTTTGATTTTAAAAATTTAAAAGGGTTTTTTTTCCAAGAAGGGGTTCCTTACCCCCTTTAATCACTCAGGGGAGAATAAAAACAAAAATGCTGAGTCAAAATGCTCAGGAGTGAAAAGGGGGGGGGGTGAGAAGAGAGTGGGGAAAGAAAGGGAGCGTCCCCAAAAGTTTACCCCAAATAATAAATTAAAAAAGTGGATTCTCTATACAGCAGACAGAACTCAAACACTCCCACTTTCTCCCCACCCCCCATGAAAGCACTTCATGTTCCCTGCTTTCAGTTAAAAAAGGGCAAACATGCAACGCGCGTCCCCGGTAAGAAAACTGTCAGTCCTTGGTCGGGGTCAAATTGTAACTTTAAGGAAACAAAGGGGGGGACGGGAAGCAATCCCGGGATTTCCACGGGCTGAATTTTTTGTAAATTCACTTTTAATTTAGAAAAGGTTTAAAATCCCCTTTTTGGGGGAAATCAAAACGTCAACATTACATCGGGAAAAAAAACCCCCTTTAAAAATTTTAATTTCCCTTAAACAGTTTTGGCAAAAAGATTTAGTGATCCTTTTTTTTTTTTTGGTCAAAAACAAATGAAAAAAAGGACTCTTGGCAAACATTTGGCCAACATAATTTTGCAGGTAAAAATGTGATGAAAATTTTTAAAACCCTTCCCAGGGTTAAACCAAACCTATAACCACATTGTAATATTAGATCTTTTTGTCCCCTTCAATGATTTTCAAAATCTTTTGAAAACCCAACACAAAAATCAGGGGCCCCCTCTAGAAACACTGAAAAGCAGTCAAAGAAGACATATGCAGTTTTGGAACAGCATTTCTCAAACAAAAATTTTTGAAAAAAATTATGAGGTTTTTTGGGTGTACTTTTTTTGATCAAAACTGAAAATTTGCCCCCCCAACCGCGGAAACCGGTGACCCCAATTCGGGTTGGAAACCTGGGGGCTATGTGCTACCTCCCCTGGGTTTGCCCTTTTCAAACCTCCACATTTTCTATCTTTTGTAAGAATATCTAGATGTTAGTACAGAAGTAGCTAAGTTTAGCTTGACTGTGATATGATCGCTTTTCATGTTATATGTTCTTAGGTCACATCAAAAGCATTTAAAAAGTATTGAAAAAGTTTATCTTTGCCATGAAATCATGGTGCTTTATCTATCAGGTTTATTTTTGCTGCAACTGTAAGTTAAAACATTATCTTTAAAGGTATTTTCTCATCACAATGACTTGCTTGATATATGTGGGCAAAGGTAAATAAAACTATTACCAATTGAATTGCTGTTCTGATTTTGTTCCTTCCAAACTTAGAGCAGTCCTTATCTTTTGCTTGTGCACACAAGCTTCCCTGGGTTACTGACCATCTCTCTCTGCTCTCATTGCTCTAGCTGCTCTGGCCAGTTACTCCATGCTGTGACTTATCAGCAGCATAGGAGCTTTTTATCTATGTAACTGACAAACTTTAACCCTTTAGAGCTCTGTAGCCTCCTGCCTTACTGTAAAATTCCCAGGATAACTGGCAATCTACTACTTTCTTAAATTCCAGCTTTGTCTGAAAGAAGTACTCTCTTACCCCAGGAGAACTGGATTGGGTTGTTATACCAGGCGAGAGGCAAAAGCTGGACACCAACAGGTCCACAGGCCAACGTGGAACGGACTTTGCATTGCATTTCCATAAAATTCCAGGATGCTTTCCACATCGACAGGTTGAACTCCTTTCAAAGAATTCCATAACTCTAATCTTCAGGGATCTATGGCCAGACAATAAAGCTAGTGCCTGGTCACTGAAGACTAACCAGGAACCCAGGAGAGAGGGTCAGGTCACCCCATCCGTCCTGTAGTCTTTAATCAACCAAGTCTACTAAACTTCCAGAACACTAGCAATAATCACCAGGGCCAATTTATAACCACTTTCCCTCCTTTCTGGTAACCATGAGAACCACTCTTCTGCTGCTGGTTTGCAGAGTAACATTCCACACTGAATAGCTCAATCATTATGACTTGGCAGTATCACATACACTTCAATTATAACAACATTCCTCAGACATATTACACTAAAAATTCACCCAGAGGTCAGCAGCCCATCTCAGACTGACATAAGGCTGTGTCATTCAGCTCAGACATAGCTTTCACAATACATATATACCATTACAGTGTCCATACATTACTACTACCCCAACATTGTGCAGATACATTTACAGAAAGGGTTAACCCGGAACAGAAATGGTTAATGCTCTGTATTACATAAGCAAAATCAGAACAGAAATGTAATTGATAATACTGTTTATTTCCCTTCACCTACATGTACATGTTAATGCCATTCCATGAGATGGAAATACTCCTTTATTACTATTAACTAAAGAATTTTTGCAAACGTTTCCGTACTTCAAATTCACAGTAAATGCACCTGTATATAGACATGGCAGGGAGTAATTTTCAGTGCCAGTAAGTGCATAGGTAATCACCAGCGTGCACCTGTCTCGTGCTAGAGCCAAAAGTATGCACTGAGATTCATGGATAGTGTTGAACAGAACAAAGGTCATTCCGTCTCCCAGGACGCACCACTCTTGATTGACACACCCGTTAAATTTTACTCTACTTAGTAACTTATCCAGATGTCTCTAAAATGACAGTTTTACACTCATCCAGCCTTGAGGTAATGACCTTTTCTAAAGCAAATATATTTATCATCCCTTCTCCTTTCATTTTATCTTACATTTGAATTAATTATCAAATCTGTGCTTTGAAGTGCAGCTAAACCTCTATTGAAATCAAATTGTGGCATAGCAATGAGAGGTTTTACAACGTGTATAATTAGGAAAAATCTATGTTTAATATAATATTTAATGAATTCCATGTTATTAGCTACTCCGAATTAAGAACATAAGGTGAAAGAAAATCCTGAAACTGTTAAAAAATGAATTAATCACTTGTTTTTCTTAGTTTATGTAAAATGCAATAATTATTCCCATAATCATACATCTGTCATGTACACTGAAGCATGCATTCCTAATGAAAAAATCTGAATAATCACATGGTATGTATAATTGTCTGTCTGCATACTCTCTATTTGTGAGTAGGTGACTCTTGAAAGAGTAGGAGAGGGAAATGCTAATTTTGCACTAATTTATATTAATACGAAAAGCTACATATGTATCTAATGAGCAATCTGACTGCTATCATGTTACAATGCAATTAAAGCAAATACATAGTTAAGAAGGAAAAAAATAAATACATTCTTAGACAGAACAGATCAGTATAACACATAAAACCAAGTCAAATAAGGTATGTTCAGTATTTAGGAAATGTAGCTCTGAAACTTAAGCAATAGCACAGACTAGTGGATTGTGAGAAAGTATCAGTTATGTGTTTTATAGCGATGGGGATGATTCTTATTTATTCTTTTATGTGGTATGTATTATTTATTACATGCTGCCATCAGAAGAATGTGAACCGAAATTAAGAAATATTATGGACTGTGGCAAAATATGAAATATTCAGAATGGGAATATAAAGTTTATACTCATATCTTACAGTATATCCGTGACACTGTAACAAATCCTTACAGTGTTATTGTTATTAAATATTTGACCATGACATGTCATGATACTATGTATTAATGATTTAAGATTTAATATGAGTTAATACACTTGATTTAGCATTAGGGGAAATGTATGAAAACTGTCTCGGTCTAAGACTTTCTTTGTTGCCCATAGCAAAGGCTTATGGGAAAAGAGCTGAGGAGCTCCACAGCACACTCTATTGGATGTAGTTATCCTCAGTTCACATGTAGCTCGCAGGAGCCTAGAAATGTGAAAGGGATTTGAGCCAAACCAGTTAAGTTTAACTACAGACCACTGTTCGGGTATTTGCCCCTCACCAGTGCCGTGTAGAACTTACTGGTTGGCTGGGTGAGAGGCAAGAGTGACTTTGAAAGGGGAAAAATCTCTCCTTGAGGATAGGAACCAATAAATTGGTCGGTGGGAGGATTCACTTGCCATTCGGACCTCACTGAATGTTTTGTATAAAGCAAAGGCTTATGGGAAAAGACACCTCTCACTAGCCAACCAGTAAGTTCTATACTGCACTGATGAGGGGCAAATACCACGAAACAGCTGTCTGTAGTTGAACTTAACTGGTTTGGCTCAAATCCCTTTCACATTGTTAGGCTCCTGCGAGCTACATGTGAACTGAGGATGAGTACATCCAATAGAGTGCACTGTAGAGCTCCTCAGCACTTTTCCCATAAGCCTTTGCTTTATGCAAAACAGTCAGTGAGGTCCGAATGGCAAGTTAACCCTCACAGCGACCAATTTATTGGTTCTTCTTCTCAAGGAGAGACATTTCCCTTTTTGTTGCCCATAGTAATCAATCAGAGCTCAAAGCAACCAATCAGAGCTCATAGTAACTAATCGGAGCTCAAAGCAAATAATCAGAGCTCCACTTTTATTTTTTTTCAGGGCACAATATGAAATGAAGGGAGAGCTCTGATTGGTTGCTATGGGCTACAAAGAAAGTCTTAGACCAAGACAGTTTTCATATACACGACCCTTAATATTTGGTAAAATTCATTTTGTGATGTTTTATTTTTATTGCATTAAAATATTTTTTTTCCGATAATGGCCGCAAAGTTTTCCTATAACCTTCAAAGTAATTGACATACTTTAGCGCCATCTGACAAACCTTGTTCTATTAGAAAAATAGGAAAATCATAGCAAGTGTTGTGAACGTGTGCCATATTACGGAATCTGTCCCAGTTCAGCTTAACACTAGTTTGACTGAATTTGTAAAAAAAACACCCTGAGGATCGGGAAATTCTAAACCCACATTTTTATCTCTGTCTCCAGCCCTAACCCTAGGTGAGTTAGGATTAAGGTTTTTAGACATTTTCTTTGTTATTGGCTATCATTTTTTCCTATAGCTTTCAAAGTAATTTATGTGATTTAGAGCACTTCTGCATGGACATACCTTGGTCTGTAAGAAAATTATAGCAAGGTTTTTACTACTTTTGCACAAATAATTCCATTTCTTTTTTCTTTTTTTTTTTTTAAAACTGTTTTTTATTGCAAACACTTTTGACATATAACAAAACTTATGGCTGTTTTGACCAAAAGAAACTATTTTGCAGAGCAATAAAGTATGCATGTCTATCGTAACATGGGAAGCTCAGTTTGAAACTCAGTCCGACATGAATGGTTCAATTCCAGTTGTACTACGTTTGCATCACTAGTCTCAGGGGCGTTAGCCCAGGGTTTAAGTTCGTCATGCGTACCGGACTCATATGGTTTCTTCTTCCCATACACTATATTGTGTTAGCTTTTTCCATATTTTTTAACTGGAAGGGAATGAAGAACAAGGGGAGAAAGTGGAGAGGGGGGAAGACAAACAAAAGGGAGCCTACCCGCGACCCGCGCATCCAGCACACCCAGTCCGAAGCTCTGAGTTGCAGTGCACACCTCCACTATTCAGATTGTGTGTATTATGTCTATGAATCAGGTTGCATTGGCTGGTTGACCAGGTACCAGGTGGTAAATTCGAAGCATTCTTTTATGTTTATTCTAATGTGTGTGGGTAGGAGAGTGATGAACGGCGACCATGTGCGAAAGAAGTTTTGTGCTAGTCTTTCTTTTTGTTGTGCTGTGTCTATCCAGTCCATTCTGAATATGTGAGACAATTTATCAAGAAATAATTATAGCGTGGCGGACTCGGCTGAATCCAGCATTGCAAGACAGACTTTCTGGCCGCTGCTGCCACATAATATAAGAGTCGCTTTTGGAAGGTTGGGAGCGAGGTGTAATCATCAGGGAAAATCCCAAACAACGCCCATGTGCTTGAATTGGGGCAATTTGGAAGAAAATTCCTGGTGGTGAAGGAGTGGATTGTGGACCAGAAGGTCTGTATCGCTGGGCAAGACCAAAGGCAGTGTAATAGGTCCGCATGAGGTGACTGACATTTTGGGCATGTGTGGGTGTCTGAGTGGCCCATCAAAAAGCCTCTATGAGGCGAGATGTATGACCTGTGGGTAATCCGAAAGGCCATTTCCCAGTATGACATGGTCTGTAGATATTTGGCTTCTTGTTCAAGAGAGGTGAGAAGGAGGTTGGGGGACAGGGAGGGGATCATTCTTGGCCAGTAGGCGAGACCACCTTGCGTTTTAGAGTAATCTAACGGCTTATGAATAATTCCATTTCTAATTGAAAACTGGTTTGACCAAACTTTCTGGCTTCAGTTTTTTTTCAACCACTTTGGGATTAACCTTTCTACATTGTCACTTTCAAGCTGACATCACTTCCAGCCTAAAGTGCTATGGGACTGGAAGTGACATCAGTATGGAAGTAACATAGTGGTGACAGCTCTACTGGACTTGAAAGCACCGTGGAAAAGTAATCTAACCTTAAAAATGGCTAAAAACCATAACCTGAACTTGGAGATTAGAGATGATTCTTTGCAAAATTCAAATTTGGATCGACCCAAAAAGAAGAGCTTAGATTTGGGGTTTGGTTTGACTTGGACCCAAATCCAAAGCACAACACTAGTTTTATAAACATATGTACTTAGTTTTCCAGTATGTCTGGACAATAAACATACAATGATCAACTGTATACCAATTCATATTCGATGATAACACACATGAACAATGAATAAGGACATCAAAGTACACAACACCAGTGTCGGAACAGAAGCATTTACTGACTAAGGCAATGAACATCTGGCCTTCACTTTGCGCATGCATGAATGCTAATGGTAGACACTTCTAACACTTGCTATTATCTCCTCATAGACTAATGTATGCCCAAATTGATGTTGACTACATTACATCAAATACTTAAAAACTTTAGCCATATTGTGAGTAAAACATGCTGTATTGGGCAAAGCTATTACATTCATGTTTATAGAACATAGTAAGTCATTAAGACAACCCCTGACAATACGTCCTATTAAGATTTGGCTCTGGTGAATGTAACGTGTCCATGTATCACATGGTTGACAATTTGATTCCATGTATGACATGTGTGTAAAATCTGTGCCATGCTTATTAACCATGAAGGATATATATACACTAAGAAATCAGTTCAGAGTCTCTTAATACCAATGGTGAAGCTGGAAATTATTATTTAAAACCTGCCATGATTTCACCAGCAAAAAGTCATACAATGGGTAAGAAAACTTTGACAGAATTAAGCAGCTAATTCTCATTATTTATTATATTTATTGTTGGTTAAATGCTGAAAAAACATTATGAGTGACATGTATGTATGGGGCAGCACCAGTTATCTGGCGTCAAAAAGCTGTAGTAGACTTGTTCTATAGATGTATGAACCGTTGCATGCCAAACAATGGAGTGATAAGCACCTGCACAGTACTTTTTATTGTGCCAAAGATTTGCAGAGTTTTGGAGACGTTGCACCACATCCATAGAATTAGACATATTTATGATTCTTTGATGCCAAATCTAGGCGCAGAACAGTTAGAACATCCAGACCATGTTAAAGGTGGTGCCTGAGACAGACTTCTGGCATTGGTACTACACTGCCCTCTATGTATGACCTGCAGAAGAACAGCCAGACCAGGGTAAAGGTGGTGCCTGAGCCAGACTTGTGGTATTGGTTCTACACTGCACCTGTATGTATGACCTGCAGAAGAACAGACCAGGGTAAATGTGGTGCTTGAGCCAGACTTGGGGTATTGGCTCTACACTGCCCTGTATGTATAACCTGCAGAAGAACAGACCAGGGTAAAGGTGGTGCCTGAACCAGACTTGTGGTATTGGCTCTACACTGCCCTGTATGTTTGACCTGAGGAAGAACAGACCAGGGTAAAGGTGGTGCCTGAGGCAGACTTGTGGTATTGGCTCTACACTGCCCTGTATGTATGACCGGCAGAAGAACAGCCAGACCAGGGTAAAGGTGGTGCCTGAGCCAGACTTGTGGTATTGGCTCTACACTGCCCTGTATGTATAACCTGCAGAAGGACTGACCAGGGTATGGGAGGTGCCTGAGCCAGACTTGTGGTGTTGGCTCTACACTGCACCTGTATGTATGACCTGCAGAAGAACAGCCAGACCGGGGTAAAGGTGGTGCCTGAGCCAGACTTGTGGTATTGGCTTTACACTGCCTTGTATGTATGACCTGCAGAAGAACAGCCAGACCAGGGCAAAGGTGGTGCCTGAGCCAGACTTGTGGTATTGGTTCTACACTGCACCTATATGTATGTCCTGCAGAAGAACAGCCAGACCAGGTTATTTGTGGTGCTTGAGCCTGACTTGTGGTATTGGCTCTACACTGCCCTGTATGTTTGACCTGCAGAAGAACAGCCAGACCAGGGTAAAGTTGGTGCCTGAGCCAGACATGTGGTATTGGCTTTACACTGTCTTGTATGTATGACCTGCAGAAGAACAGCCAGACCAGGGCAAAGGTGGTGCCTGAGCCAGACTTGTGGTATTGGTTCTACACTGCACCTATATGTATGTCCTGCAGAAGAACAGCCAGACCAGGTTATGAGTGGTGCATGAGCCTGACTTGTTGTATTGGCTCTACACTGCCCTGTATGTTTGACCTGCAAAAAGAACAGCCCAGAACCAGGGTAAAGGTGGTGCTGAGCCAGACTTGTGGTATTGGCTCTACACTGTCGTCTGTTTGTATGACTCCTAGAAGAAACAGCCAGACCAGGGGTAAAGGTGGTGCCTGAGCCAGACTTGTGGTATTGGCTCTACACTGCGTCTGTATGTATGACCTGCAGAAGAACATGTTCATACATTCTTTCATATTCTACACTACCTTAACATGATTTAGAATTGGTCTGTCAGCGCCAACGTTCATACATGTCGCCTTATGTGTCTCAGATGGAAGATGTTTTATCTGGTATTTTCACTTATCACGAGAGATAAAGACATCAGTGCCGGGATGTCAGCAGGCTATTAGTTGCTCTACTATAAAACATATCGTCAGCCTCTATAGATACATGGGGAGCGTAAGTATATCAATTATGCCAATAACAGTCATTTGATTTACAATATCTTAAAGGGGATGTATCGCTTCCTTACTTCGGCTGAGTCACACTGCTCTGAGCTTCTCAACTTGTGAATGCAGGGGCGTTTCTTCCCTCAGTGGGATGAATCCTCCACCGTTCACTGCTGGCTCTGAGGACTCCCATCCCCCCTCCCCTCTGAGTCCAAACTAATCACTGTCGTCTTCTCCCTATTCAGTTTATTTTATAGAAGCTGTATAATACCACAGGCTTGCATTTCAATCTTATTTCTGCGCAATGATCTCTCACAGGCTGGAGATTTATTACCAGCTTTCTAAGAAACGCAACAGAATCTGCGTGTATGCAGGAGAGTTAGGCACAGGGACAAAAACTGTCTTATTTTCTCTTTGTCCAATCTGCTGCAGTCTGTTTCTGCTAGGTGTGGAGACAGAAAAAATGCTACGGCCCCTAACTCTGGAGTCATTCTTTACAGCCAGTGAATCGACCCCCCAGGGGCTGATACAGATTGTAAATGAGCTCTCACGCTAGTGAATGGCAAGGAGGAGGATTAGACCCACAATAGATATCAGGTAAATAAAAACAACAAGATAAGGGACTCTGCTTGCGCACGTGAGAACAAGGCAGCTTTGCTAATGAACATCCAATTGCAAAAGTTTCTCTTGTTTTCACTGTGCCTTTTCTCAAGACCATTTAATGAAACGATAACAACCCCTTTAATGTTCTAACAGATGGGTAGTATTATATTTGACCTACCAACGCTATATAGTTTATATTGATATCTGTTTTGTAAATGGTTGTAGTTCGATCTTTTGTTATAAGATAGCATTGAGTCTATGAATTAATCCCTGATGAACCCCAATAATTGAAAAAAAGTGGGGAAACGCGTAGGATAGCAATATTGGGATTAATATCTGTACGACTATCTTTTCTTTTTCAACAATTTATTTGTTGTAGATAATTCTATTGTTACTTGATTTTATATTTTGCAGTTTGATATTAAGTTGTGGGTGGGGTCGCCCTTATCGGGACGGTTTTCCTACGTGTTTTGATAGGTAGGCTTCTTAATGGTAGATTAGAGATATAGACTATATTATTTTTATGATGGATATATTAAAGGTTATGTTTTAGAGTAACATATGGGTAGATAACCTTATGTCGTGGTATGATTATCCACTTAGTATGATTTAGTGAATTAAAGCCAGCAACTGCCAATCAATTCTGTGCCTGGTCTGTCAACAGACTACCACTTAGGTGTCTAAAATGTCAGTAAGAAAAAGCTAAATGGGCTATAAGGTCCCTTGTGTTACCGACATATGCATCATGTTGACTTTAATCTATCAAATCACATTCGATAGATAAAATCAATAAGGTATTAGATCTCACTTATGCATTATGTAGATTTCCGCTGATGGTGTAGACTGAGCCTTTACTCTAAGGCTTGGATTACAGATAATTTAGTAGGTTCAAGTATAACTTGATTTGCTAAGTATGTAAAATAGTTATATATCTATCTCTCTATTTATCTATCTATATATATATCTATATATTTATTTATATTATATATATATATTATTATATATATATTATATATATATTATTTATATATCCATCTATCTATTTTACATTGATACCTGCCCTCACTGGGGCTCACAGTCTGAATGCCAGTTTAAACTATGCATTATTTTTGAAGTTTGAGGGTACCAAAGGCAAACCCTTCCACTACCCACAAGTAACAAAACAAAGGCCACATTATATTGAAAACTGTTTAGGTCTAAAACTCACTCTTTTGCCCATAGTAAGCTATGGGCAAAAAAGTGAGTTTTAGACCTAAACAGGTTCATATATTTGGCCCAAAGTCCTTACATAGGTTGTCCTTAGTAGGATTCCTCCATCCATCCATCTATCCATCTATCCATGAACGGTTGTAGCAGAGATTAACTTTAGATAATGCACCATGATATCACAGCTCAGATTACTATCATGTTCTTTCATGTTTTTGCTTCAATGTCTTTCAAGGTTTTTGTTTAGAGATAAGAACAGGTAACACGGAAAGCCATGATATCAAGGTTTAGCTAAACTCTGCTATTATCAGTATTTTCTTATCTGAAACGTAAAACAATTATTTTACTCTCTAATACTAATAACTTCACTATAAGCTGTGGCTCCAGCATTCAGACATTACATAATCCAGTATAAAATGCTTTTTCTTTTAGTGGAGACTTTTTTTATATATATATATATATATTTTTATTTTTTTTTTTTTTTCTTTATATTTTTTTTATCTTTATTACTGTGGTTTAACAGCAGGTGTATCACTGCTAAATATTATTGTAATTGCGGTCACAATTTTGCAGTTTATCAATGATAATATAGGATTCTGTGAATGAATTAAGAGTTTTGCATTGCGCAGAGCCAGAGCTCCATCTAGATGACAGTTAAAATCAGCATGCTCACTGTAGAAATGTACAGGACAGCAGGGGAAATGCTTTACTAGATGAAACATCCAAACTATGGTTAATTTTATAGTCTGTGTACTGTGTGATATGAAAGTGTTTTACTACAGTAGAAGGATGTATGCATGTGGTGGTGGAGAGATACCAATGTATACCAAGTCCTATTCATTAATCGAGTTAAGGCTCTAAAATATAGATAGATAGATAGATAGATAGATAGATAGGAAGGATAGATAGTTATAGATAGATAGTTAGATAGTTAGATTAGATAGGATAAGATAGATAGTTTTTAAAGGTTGAAAAAAGGACAAAATGTTCCAAAGTTCCAACCAAGAGTGGAGAAAAAGTTGTGAATGAAGGGAAGTGTACAGGGAATTTTAATGACTTTGGTTTCTCCCACATCAATTTTGACCCATAACACAAGTGAACCCCAATCTGCCCTAATGAATATTTATATCTGATAACCCCAAGGAATTGCCATCAACACTGGTTTTGCATTTTTATATGACTACATAAGTGTTAATATTATTTAGTAGCAAGTGGTTATCTAAGCTTCTTTTGAAGCCTTCAGCTGTTAATGCTGTGACCAGCTCCTGGGGTGGCAATGCCATAGATTCCCAATTCTCATGATGAAAAAGGCTTTTCTCCTCTGGATATTGAATCTTTTTTTTTCACAGACAGAGGGAGTGTCCCCTTGCTTCTTTAAGGGGTGTGACATGAAATAACTTTTCACCATATTTTTTTCAAGTCCACACCAATATCCTGCTGGTCTTTGAGGAAGTTACTTGACACTGCATGCTGTTCTGTAATCTATGATCCACAAGTACACCCAGATCTTTCTCAGTAAGCGATTCCCCCTGTTTTTCATCCCCTAGGACATATAATGTCAACAGAATATTAGTAACCAGATACAGAACTTTACAGTTATCCACATTGTACCTAATTTGCAAAGTGTTTGCCCAAAGACTCAATGAGGCACGTGTATGAAAGCTGTGCAAACTAGACTGTCATACTTCTTAATAGGTTAGTGTGGCATTCGTCAGTATGTATGAAAGTTTCTCACAGCACTTTATAGATGTGTTCCACAGTGAGACAAAAGTGTGCGCCAAGATGCGCATCAAGAAAGTATCTGACATTTTGTCTCAGCCTTACCACTTTGAAAATGGCATGGATTAGCACTCCATTTTTGTGACACATTCCGTTAAGACACATCCATAAATGTGTCTAATGTTATGAATGTGGTGCGCCACGCTCCCTAACAATTGTTGCAGACAAAACCATCGAGGATGTCAGACTTGCACCCATTTTTGGCAGAAGACCTTTTATAAATATATTGGACAGGGCCCTTGATAGAAAACATACGTAGTCCATTTCATACGTGTTCCCCATTGTGTCCAGGTCTGCTTGAAATTTATTAAAAACTCCCAAAAGAGTGCACTATACAAATTTAGCTTGGTATATTTTTAAAAAAAATGAAACATTTTTTATCAATGCCTCCCCCTTAAAAATCACTAATAAATAAATGAAAAAGGGGACCCAAAAAACAGACCCTTGGGGTCCCCATTTAAAAAGGGGGAAACCTTTAAGAAAAGTAAGAATACTTTACCACCCCTCTTTAAGTATGACCCGATAGCCGGTTTTCAATTAAGTTACACACTATTATTTCTAACCCTATTGACTTTAATTTACCCAATAGCTGTTTACGAGTGACAGTGTCAAGCACCTTTGCAAAGCCTAAAAACACTATATCCACAGCTGCCCCTGACATGGAAGATATACAGAGCCCCAAATCACTATCTGAAAGGGTTTAATGTTTTAAATCCCATGTCTTTCTACCGAAGGAGAGATTTTTAAATGGGAAACCCGTCATCTGAACGGGGAAGTTTAACCCCATGATGTTTACTGAAGGGGTTTAATGTATGATCCCATGCCGTTTATTGGGGGTTTTTTTTTTTCCCTTATTAGGGATGCAATACAGGACCTAGACGGGACCCAGTATTAGCAAATAGTGATATAAAAAGGCCAAAAGTGGGGGAGCTTTAAATATTTTTTTGGGGAAATTTATTGCAAAATATTTTCCCTTTGGGAAACCCGGTATAGGGGGACAAAAAACAAAAAACCCAACTTGGCTTTTTCCATCTTTTTTAAAAGGGCAATAAACAAAAAAAAAGGGAAATTTAAAATATATAAGTAGGGGTCGGCTTAAACCTTTAAAAATTACAGAGAGCTTAAAAAAATTTCTGCAAAAAAAGGGCCCTAAAGCAGCAAAAATTTCCCAAAATAAAAGGGGCAAGGGGCCCCAAACGACAGAAAGGGGATAACCCCAAGAAATTCTTTAAGCATAAAAATTGCCAAAAAGCCAAAGTAAAAAGCAAGAGGCCCCTTTAAAAAAAAACCTGTGAGGGGGAAAGCTGGTCACTGGTGATTAAGGGAAGGAAGGGGGAAACTAAATGGGTTTTTCAGTCGTATTTACTATCAAGGAAATAGTAATTGATGGGGGGGGGCCCAAAAGTGCGGAAGTGGGTTTGGTGGCAGAAATTTTAAATACTCATTGCTATAAAAATTTGGCTCAGTGTAAAAAAAGTAAAAGCCAAGTTAAATAAACTGAATGTGAAAAAAGGTTTCAGGCCCTGATGGCTTTTCCCCCAAGAGTTTTTTAAAGAGCTCGGGTTTTGGGGGGTTATCTCGTGCCCCTTTGTAAATGTATTTTAGAGTTTCCCCTGGTGACTGGTATAGAAACCGGGGAAAATGGTTCAAGGAAAAATGTATTTTCCCATCTTTAAAAAAGGTTAAAAAGTCTTGAAAAGGAAAATTATAGACACAAAAAGTTTAACATTGTTTTTGGGGGGAAAAAATGTTTGAGGGGCTCAAAAGGGGAAATATATACCGGATTTTGTTGACAAACACAATATTTTTGTGTTTTGCCAGCATGGTTTTTAAAAGGGGAAGAACCCTGTCAGCCCAAAATTAAATCTTTTTTAAAGAGGAGGTGAGTAGAATTTGGGGTTTGCGGGGCAGTGTGGGTATTGGGGTTTTTAGACTTTGGGAAAAAACATTTGACACTGTACCGGGATAAGGGTTTGGGTTTGGGGAAATTAGAATCCCTTGGGTTAGGGAAAAAACGTGTGTTTAAATTTTATTAAAAACTGGTTTCTGGATGTAATTAGAGAGTTTTGGGGAAAAAGACTCCTTCTCTGAGTGGTCTCCCGGGTTGGTTTTTTGGGGGTGGTGTTGCCGCAGGGTTTAGTATTTTGGTCCTCTCTTTTTTAATGTTTATTAACGATTTTGTGGAAGGGATCAATTTGACGGTTTCTATTTTTGCGATGACACCAAGTAGCAGGGTAATGCAAACTATGGAAAATGTAAAAAATTGGGAAAACAGACCTGGACACCCCTGGTGTTGGGATCCATAGGCCCAAAAGGGGGTTTATTTGGATAAAAGTAAGGTTTTTTCATCTGGGGAGAAATTTTAAACTAAAAGGCATCTATGTCCCGGGGGAGAAAAACTTGGAGAATTTGGGTTATTTAGAAAGATCTGGGCGTTTTTTGTAGGGTCTTTGACTACGAACAGCATTTCAATGTCCCAAACAGGGGCCTTAGGGAAGGGAAGATATTGGCGTGTTTAAAAGAGGCATGGATTTCCCCGGGGGAAAAGGGTGTAATTTAAACCCCTGTACAAGCAAATTTGGTTTCGTCCTCACTTAAAAATTTTTGCTGCCGTTTTTGGGCCCAGTTTATAGAAGGATGTAAAGGAGCTAGAGAGAGTACAAAGACGAACAACCAAAATATAAGGGGAATGGAGCATCTTAGTTATGAGGAGAGATTAGTAGAATTGAACTTTTTTAGTCTTGAGAAAAGACGGCTTCGGGGGGGACATGATTAATTTATATAAATATATAAATGGTCCCTACAAATAGTATGGGGAAAAATTATTTCAATTGAAGCCCCCCTCAAAAGACAATGGGACATTCCCTTCGACTAGAGAAAAAAGGATTCAATCTCCATAGGAGTAGAGTGTTCTTCACTGTAAGAATTGTGCATCTGTGGAATAGCCTGCCTGAGGAGCTAGTCACAGCACGAACTGTAGAGAGTTTCAAGAAAGGCTTAGATAACCATCTGGAACTAAAGAATATTAATGCGTATGTAGCTATGTAAAATTCTGGATCTGGCTGGTGGAGGTTCGGGGGTCAGAGATAAAGTCTCCGCTGGAGCAGATTGGTTCAGTGGGTTCCAGGGCATTAACCAGTGGTGAGGCTGGGCTTAATGTCCTTGTCTCTCTCCCATCACCCACATTTTCCCCACCCTTGGTTGAACTTGATGGACACGTGTCTTCTTTCAACCTACTAACTATGTAACTATGTAACTATGTAACCATATCCACAGTCATTCCACTATCCAGACCTCTACTCACATCTTCATAGAAATACTTCACAAGTGTTGAAGGCAGTCTTCCATTCATCACCTTCGCATATACAAATTGAATTATAGGCTCCTCACAAGTTGAGTTCGGCGAAGTTCCTGGACTCACGTAATGCATCAAAGAGCTTGCGGATCAAGGGTAATGGATACTGGTTCTTGGCTACAATCTTATTTAAACCTCAATAATTGATGTAATTTTGTAGAGAACCATCCTTATTCTCTACAGAGAAAAACCTGGCAATGACAGGACAGGATGACTTGTGAATAAAGCCTTTTTGCTGATTTTCTTTGCCATAGGTTGAGTTTCTGACACGTACAGAGGATATACTCTACCATGAGGAGTCATTGTGCCAGACAAGAGGTCTAGGCCCAATGTCAGTGAAGTGTCTCTCTTTTCTTCTCACTGAAGACATCCACAAATTCCTGATACAAGGATGGAAGACCCAGAAGAGGAGACAAGGATGTCTATGGAAAAGCGGTTTGCACCAGACAAAGTAACACTGTTGTCCCCAGCAGTTGACTTTTTTCATATGCTGGTTAAGAACAGGAGCGTGGCACTGCAACCATGGGAGACCCAAGAGAATTGTAGAAGTGGAATGCGGAATCACAAGGAACAAGATCTTCTCCTTATGGAATGCCCCAAACTGAAGTATCAGAGGTTCAGTATTATACTGGACAGAGTCCCTTAGGTCTTCTTCATTAAGGAAAAAGATTTTCAGAGTTTTATCAAGATAAATCACAGGAAGAGGAAATCTGACAATCAACACTTAATTAATGGAATATCTGGCAGAACCACCATTTAGGAAGGCTGAGACTTTAAACTTGACACTGGATGATGAGCAGAGTTTGACCGGCATGGTCGGGCATGAAGAGGATGCATCTTTATCTAGGATCGCCTCTCCCACAAAGCCTAGGCACTGAAGTTTTCCCACAGGAAGTGAGCTCGGCTGCCGCAATACCAGCAGATATTCTGGCGTCGTCTACGAGTGCATTCTTCCTCAGACAAATGGGCTCTCTCCACTTGTATGGGCTCATCACGAGGAACCGTAGATAAGTACCGTGGAGGCATCTGGAAGACTGGTGCTAGTCGATGAAGTTCTGTTTCACTAGGGGGATCACAACATCACAATCACTCCAAGTCAGGCCATCAACCCTCGAGGGGGTGTAGACTTTTCCTGACAAATTGGTCAAATGGATCAGCTCATAGCATCACATGGCTTTCAATACCACTTGTATGCTGACAATGCTCAACTCTACATCTCCGGTCCAGATGTCACCTCCCTGCTCTCCCAGATACCAGACTGTCTTTCGTAAATATCCTCCTTCTTCTTTTCCTCCCATCTTCTAAAACTTAACATAGAGAAAACTCAATTTATCATCTTCCCACCATCCCACTCTTTCCCTCTACCTGATCTCTCTGTCACAGTCAATGGCTACATTCTCTCACCGGCTCCACAAGTCCGCTGCCTTGGGATAACCTTTGACTCCAATCTCTCCTTCAAACCCCACATCCAAGCCCTCACCTCTGCCTGCCGCCTCCACCTGAAAAATATCTCCTGAATCCGCTCATTCCTTAACTTTGATAGCACAAAAATGCTTGTCTATGACCTCGTCATCTCCCGCCTAGACCATTGCAACATCCTTCTCTGTGGCCTCCCGTCTAGCACCCTCGCTCTCCTCCAAACCATCCTTAACTCTGCTATCTGATTCACCTGTCTCCTCGATACTCCTCTGCCTCTCCCCTCTGCCAATCCCTGCACTGGCTACCAATTGCCAGCAAATCCAGGTCAAGTTAGTAACCTTGACCTACAAGGCTCTCCATAACCTCTCCCCTTATCAGCTCTTCACATAACCATTTCCAAGACTTCTCCTGTGCTTCCCACACACTCTTGAACTCGCTGCCCTAACACATCAGACTCTTCCCCACTCTCACTAACTTCAAAAGCAACCTGAAAACCCACCTCTTCAGGACTGCCTATGACCAATAATAACCATGTTGCACTACTCCACCCCACAAACATGTTTTCCGCTCACCTTCTGTCTCTTCTCTTCTTCCCTGTAGACTGTAAGCCCTCATGGTTAGGGCCCTCTCTCCCAGTGTACCAGTTGTTAGTTATTTATCGTCACCTTGTACTTGTTTGACCTACGTTATGTACACATTGTACAGTGCTCTGGAACGAAGGACGCTCTTAAATAAATAATAATAATAATAATAATAATACAGAATATAAAACCTGCTCTAGCTCTGAAGCAACGCAAAATCAGAACAGGAATGTATTTGGTGAACCTCATTCTACCTTCAATTACTTAATTATTTTGTAGGGCATATGTTCAGAGAAGTTTAGGTTATAGAGGTCAAGTCTGAGCTGAGGACATGTTCTGAAAAAGATCAATCACAGCTACAGAGGTGGCCTCTGGAGTATGTACACCTGTGGTTTATAGTGGATGGTAATGAACAATGGTCAGGTTGTTACAGTGAAACTGATTATACATGATGCAGTTGCCATTGGCATAGATAGAGCTTGTGATTCTAATATCTGATCCTTTATGCAACCCCTTCACCCCAAAAAGAGGAATCCCCCAAAACAGTAAAAGACTAAAAAATGTCTTAAAGCAGTTAACAATTTGCAATTGTCCAGCTCTTTCTGTGTTTTTAGATGAAAAAATCCTCATACATTCTGAGTCAAGAGCCTGTTGGCTGGTTGCCTGTAATATTTAACTTGAATGTGCAGTCAGATTAGAAACAGGATATTCCATTCAGATCAGATCCAACCATGCATAGCCAGCACTTAATGTCAAGTGACTTGGATGCCTCTTTATAAATTTGGCCGCAGATGTCTTTGTGGTTAATTCTGTTGTGTCACCTTGTGTCACTGTTCTGTTGTAGTAGATGACACCTTAGTAATGTGTGTTTATCCATTTTTTCAGCTATGGTCAAATAAATGAATAATATGTGGCTAGTCAGGTCATTTAATGGTTTGAGAGGATGGGTGACAATTCCTAAATAAGGCACCATACTGATTTCCCAGAAACAGCTACAACTATGAAAAGCTTTATTTCATGGGAACAGAAGTATTTACTAAAATGGATTTGCCAGGAATGGCCACTGGTCCTCTTTAAATTGAGTTTTGTTAAACACTGATCCCTTCTTGCACACACATTGGGGCACATTAATCAATGGTGTCTAATTGTAAGACAGTTTCAAAGGGGTTTTGCTACAATCTCATTTCACACCTTCTGCATCCAGCTCTTCCGCTCTGTGTGCTCAGAAGGGGGCGTGTGTGATTTGTTTGAATTGCATATCATGTGACCCAGCAGGCTGACATCACCATGGCTTTCTCTCTTTAGTCAAAGAAAGGTCTGTTTATGCATAAAGCTGTGAGAAGATCAGAGGTAGTGCTTTTACCTCACAGCACAAGGGTCCTAGGTTCAAATCCCTGCAGGAACCAAACCTGTGTATTTTTTTCTCAATGCACAGACCTCATTGAGGTTTATTTTTTATTTATTTGCACTGTTTGACTAAGGAGCACAGAGGACGGGAGTAGAATGACAGCACCTGGGGTTTGAACACTCAATAGCTTCCTGGGAAGAGAGGTGATGTCTGAGCATGCCTGACCAGGAGTGAGGAGCTCTCAGCCCTGGTCGTATCCCCTGGAGATGAGCTGTAAACAATGGATCACTAATGGAGCAGCTAAAACAATAACAGTCCAGAAGTTTTAATAATCATGAATGTTGAAAATGTTTATTATTTAGTTTGGAAGTTTCCCACATCAATTTTACTTCGTGGCAAAACCCATTTAACCCTTGAAGGCACCCTGACGTTCCTGTACGTCATGGTTCACTGCCTGTTAATGCACTATGACATGCAGGAATGTCATGAAAGCTTTCTGTCTCCCTGTGCAGAGATAAGGTGAAACTTATGGTCTATTGATGTTTGACAGCTAAATAACAGCTAAAAGCAAGTTTATCTATTATTTGCAGTCCCATCAGAGGACGCTGTGGATTGTCAGTCAGTCTGCTGACTCAACAATTACAGCTGATCCAGGTCCCAGGCTCTGTTTGGAGAGAGAGTGAGGAGATGTATTTCTGTGCTGGTCCTAGTGCCTGTGCTGCGTTCTGGGCTGTCACAGCCTGAAATACTTTATTAACCCCTCCACTGCCTAATCACTTCACTGCCCCTGTAATCTATTTGTGGCAGCTGTCTGATCAGTCACTTTGCCACTTTCAAGTTCCAGCAATTTTCTGCCAGTGATGATCACTGGCTCATACAGTGAAAAACACACAAAAAATTAACCCCTTCATTGCCAAGTCCCTGTTCCCCTCACTCATATTGTTATAGCTGTCTGATCAGTTAAAAAGACAGGTTGTAACTTCTGTACCCACATCTGTCACTGCCCATCACTAACCCAATAAAGCCTGAAAAATATTCTAAAACAAGAAGGTGCTCCTTTAATTCTGAGGCCTGTGGAAGAGTCAAAAAGCGCATATGGGCCACAAGTGGGATATTTCTAAAAATGGCATAATAAGGAGAATCATTATTGAGTTGCAATTTCTTGGTAAAATCTACGGGGTTCCAATGAATAATGAACAAAAATCGGAAATCTGCAAAAAAGTTAAAATTTTGAAATTTCACCTTCGCTTTTCATTAATTTCTGCAAAATACCTAGAGGGTTAATAAACTTCCTAAATGCTGTTTTGACTATGTTAAGGGGAGTAGTTTCTGAAATGGAGTCATTTATGGGGGTTTCTAACACACAAGCCCCTCAAAACCACATCGGAAGTGGCCTGGTTCCAAAAAAATATCTGCAAATTTTCTTGAAAATGTTAAATTTTGCAACTAATTTTCCAAGCCTCCAAATGTCTTAAAAAATAATAGGATGTTTAAAAAAAATCATGCCAACACCAAGTAGACATATGGTAGATGTTCATTATTTACTACTTTGTTTGGTGTGACTATGTGTCTTGCACACAGAAATTTTAAAACTTTGAAAATGGCAAATTTTTCCAAATTTTCACAACATTTCGATATTTTTCACACCTAAACAAGGATTTTATCGACCAAAATTAATTGCTAAATTAAAGCACAATGTTTCACGAGAAAACGATCTCTGAATCACATGGATAGGTAAAAGTATTGAAAAGTTATTCACAGATAAAATGGCACATGTCAGATTTGAAAAAAAGGGCTTGGTCCTAAACTCCAAAACAGGCTTAGACCTTAAAGGGTTAAGTTAAACCGGACAGTATTACAATATATCACAGTGTTGATCAATCTGGCACAGGTTAGAATTGTCTTTTCTAAGTTTGTACGATCTTTAAGTTGGCTTACTTTTACACCACAAACTGCGACAAAATTCTGGAGCATTGTCGTCGCACTATAAGCCTCGCCCCTTCCCCATGAAACCATGCCCCTTTTGTCAAGGTCACACTCCTTTGTCAGACGAGGAGCAGAAGCATCTGAAACTGTCTAAAACACATACATGTGGTGTAAAGCATGTAAGACGTTATTTTTGGTGCAAATTGTGCCAGAATTCTGGAACAACTGCCTTGATAGATGTTCCCCACTCAGTAGTTTCTCTCTGTATTAAAGGGAATGTGTAATCAAAAAATGAGTCATTGTTTAAGTTCCGTTTTTATGTTAAACACATTTTTTTAGGAATTTTTTTTATTTTTTTATTTTTCATATCACTTTTAATATTTTTTAATAATTCTTGAGTCTTGCAGTTTTCACTTTGGCCATGAGGCATTGTTTGCACTACTTTAACAGCAGTCAAAGAGATGCTTTCCAGCAGCTTCATGCACATAGGAGACTTAAGACTGACTCAGTCCCATTGACTTCTATAGGAGAATTTTCTAATCATGCTCTGTGACCTGGGAAGAAGTCACTGTACAGGGAGGTGAAAGCGTGAACTGTGACTATCTCCTCTTTTGGATGGTGGATCCTGTGTTATCTATTCACACAGTTGTCTCCTTTCAGTTTGACCCTCTTTGTGCTGATAATTAGCAGACAACAGAATCTTTCTTTACAGAACCGGAAGTGTTAGACTATTATTAGGCTTAGTGGCCAAAGTGAAAGCTGCAGGACTTTAGAATTATTAAAAAATATTGAAAGTGATATGGAAAATGTTTAAAAAAACATAACCAAAGATTCTTAAAAAATGTGTTTAACAATAATAAATAAAAACGTGAGTTAAACAATAAGTAATTTTTGCTGACACATTCCCTTTAACACTTTAGCATAGAAGATGTTACATAAATGGGTGCTTTATTATAACATAACCCATTATTATACTGAAAATGAATAAAATTCGACTGAAAAAAATGAATCTACAATGGGTTTCATGGTATCTGTAACTGAAGTACAGTATGATAAAAAATAAAGATTACCAGCAAACATAATGGCCAGTTCTTACAAAGGAAAAATGAGTGCATTTAATCTTGTCAAGTATATTGGATTCACAGTGGAACACCCTTAACATATGCCAGTTGGAAAAGCTTGCTGTTACCGGAAAAGTAGCTGTTAAACAGTAAATTTGCTACATTATTTTCTTTAATTAGCCTCAAGAAAGCAGTGACAGGATAGTGAAATAACTTAAGTCAGTGCCTCATTTACACCCAGGAGGTATGCCAAAGGCAATGTAATGCTCTGTCGCTTAGTATATTATACCTTTTGTGTTTACTGTCATGTGTTTTGGATTTAAGCAGCTTTCCTTTTTGGATGACATTGTAGTAATCAGTTGTTCTAGTTAATATAGTCTATACTTTATTTATTTAAACTTTATGTAAATTCTAAAGAAAATGTAAGTTTATTGCAACGTGAACAAACATTGTGATGTATAAAAAACTGAGCTCACTCGTAGGATGTCTCCTAAAAATAAGCAATTAAATGTTTATGTTTTCATCTATTTTGCAGGGAAACCTTCAGAGCAGTCATCAATATTAAACCTCCCAGACGGTGGCCTCATTTCTTGGTAAGAGTTTCATATTCATTGCAACTGTGTCATTCTGTGCAGCATGTTCATTGTATTATCATGTATCTATAGATTTGAATGGGGTATCCATTTTAACACATTGGAATCCAGTTTGTGTGTTACATTTATCATCCAGACTTTAATGGTCCATTTGTTACATGGATGATGTGATTTAATGTAAATAATAATAATAATAATAGTAATCATGTAATACCGTAATACAATAATGTATATTCCTTTAAAATGGCATTTACATACATACATAGATTACATAGACTGCTAGATACTTAGTGACATACTAAACTGTACAAGATTGGAGCATGATTTTTTTTGCAAAAATGTATCACAATATAACAATGTATGATTTGAAGTTTTATATAGGAGTGCAAACATAATAGATAAGCACTGCAAATCTTTATTGTTTCTGGGTTTCTGTTGACTATAGGATATCTCTTCTGTACAAATGATATCTTATTGTGCCATTTACTGTGTGTTAATAACTGTAAGCAACTTGTGATAATTTAGCGACCTCTTGGGACCCGTGTAGAATACATTAATATTGCTAACTTCATGGGCAGGGTTGACTTTCTCTTATTGTGGGATGTCGTAATAGTCTTTGTTTTATTATAGGATGTTTTATTTATCACTGTCTTAATTAAAAAAAATAAGGAAATAAACGTAAAAAATAATCTTAAATTTTACCATTAAAAAATATGTCAACCTCAACACACATTAAAACAAAAGTTAGGGTGACCTGTCCGAAAATTGGCTTTGCTGCGGCAGTTTTTAGGTGCATTTAATCAGTGTAAAGTGTGCCTCAATGTATGATTCTTTAAAAAATCTGGCATCCATTATACCGCGCATAGCAAACGTAATGCACCTAAAAAGGCGCATTGTGCAATCGAGGTGCATAGCGTATCATTGCTACTGTTTGAAACGCACCTCGATAGACGCATTGCATTACAGAGACACATAGCGTATCATTGCTAGTGTATGTAATGCGCCTCCATAGGTGCATCGCGTTATGGAGGCGCACAGCGTATCATTGCTACTATATTTGATGCACCTTTTTTGGAGCATTACAATGTGTCATGCCCGGCGTATAATGGGCCTAGTATTGGTATATTGCAGTTCATTTTTATCGAGTATATGGCGTCAAAAGTTTTTTGGGCACAATATACACCAAAACTATGGTGCATTTGTATTGGGACATGACGCCCTTAGTTTACATGTATGTAAACTGTCTAGGTCTAAAACTCTCTTTGTTGCCCATAGCAACCAATCAGAACTCCCCTATCATTTTTCCAGAGCACTATATGAAATGAAAGAGGCCCTCTGATTGGTTGCTATGGGCAAGAAAGGGAGATTTAGACCTAGACAGTTTTCATATGTGTTTCGGCCTGACCACATGGTACATACTGTGAGTTCGACACCAGAAATGAGGAAAAGATAAACCAAAAAAAGCTCATTGCACCATAAATGTAATATTCCAGAGCAATAAAGAGTCAGGTAAATATCCAAATAAGTATAGATACAAAAATTTGCCAGTTAGGTCGCTCACGTAACTGGCTGATTTACATTCCTCCCAGTTTTGAAATAGGTTATTCATCACAGGTGGTCATTGTGATTTTTTTAAATAGAGATAAATTCACATGCAGATATATCCCAAATCTCGTCTTTTGATATAGGAAATATATATATTCAACAGCTTGAGTGTTCCCTATCTCTCTACCTAACTGGTGAAGGACCCATTTCAAAAAAGGCACTCAAACTCTAAGGGGGCTGACCCCACTGACCTGTGTCAACCAATAGTCACCTGTTTACTATATTTGAATAATGTAATAAAAAAGGCAGCAATGTGCCTTGTCCAATAGCTCAGGGGATGTACAAGAAGTTAATGCTCCTAGTGGACAATTATGGTCCAAGTGTTGATGTGGCACCAGATAAAGAAGACACAAAGCCAACGTGAGTGGCCAAACTGGCACCTTTTTAAATCTATACCTATTTGGATATTTATCTGACACTGTATTGCCCTGAACTATTACATTTTCAGTGCAATGAGCTTTTCTGCTTGGTTTATCTTGTCCTTGGTTGGTTTGTTGACATAATTATTAATGCTCAATTTAAAGATTAATTTTGAGCTTGTTTTTCATTTAAGCAGGTATCATTTTATACATAACTAATCTGAATACTGGAGAATACATATTTTTAGTGATAGATGTTTATTTATGTTGAACCTTTAGGCAGGGTTAACACGGCATAATTGTGGAACGTATTTTGCCCGCAATTACGCCGTGTGCTCGGGGGCGGGGGCGGGGCGGGAAGGTCGGCGGCCCCATAGACATAGATATGCCGTGAACAATGGACATGTCACTTCTCTCCCCGCTCGGTGTATTGTCCGAGCGGGGAGAAGTGACGTAATCCATAGTTCTCATCGAGAACTATGGATTACCGTAATGATTGGGACGTATTTCGCCCGTATTTGAGCGCAGTATGCTGTGAATTACGGGCTGAAATACATCCCAGTCAGTGCCGTGTTAACATAGCCTTAGACAACTCCCTTTAATCACCTACAGATGTAGCAGAGTTTAACTTGACCGCGATATCACGACTTTTCCTGTCATCTTATCTCCGATCGCAACTAATGCGATTGAAAAGCATTGGAAAATTTGAGGTGACAGTCTGTGCTGTGATATTATGGTGCGCTATTGCCAAGTTTTGGTTTGCTACATCTGTAGATATTATGATATGCTTACAATAAAACATACGCGTTAAAGAGAATCAATCATTAGAACTGACCAGTTTAGCTAAAAATGGGGAATATCTCTCCTTGGGGAGAGCACCATATAGTTGTCTGGAGACTTGAAACTGCTTTTTTTGCTCCTATATGGTGTTCACCCCAAGGAGAGATATTCCCCTTTCTGAGCCACTCATTGCCTCCCACTAACCAGAGAGTAAGCTCTGCTCTGCACTGATGAGGGGTAAAACACCAAAACGGCTGTATGCAGATGGGTGATACTGGCTTGGCTAATATCCCTTTTGCTTTCTAAATACTCAGTGAGTCAAAAGCAAATTGAGGATTTGTTACATCCAACAGAGGGCTCTCGAGCTTCTCAGCTCTTTTCCCATAACAGTTTAATAAAAGCATTTACAATATATGGTTAAGGCAAGATGGACTTAGGTCCTGCTGATCAGTGTTTCTAGATCTCTCTTGGCTTCCAGTGGAGGCTTATCACAATATGCAAGAAGTAGCCATGCAACATCTTAATTGGGAGTTAAGGACTGAGATTGTTAGCTGCAGTATTACCCCCGCAGGATAGGTTAAAACGTCAGTTTTTTTTACATTCAGCATATGTGCTTTGAATGTATATACCAAACATGAAGGGACCATGTGATGTGAATCACCTTAAATTTGTCCAGGAGCATCATATAAACTTGTTACACATAAATAGATCTGTCATGGTGACAGACAGTGTTTATATATCATTTAATACAGGTGATATGGGAATAATGGGACAGAATTACTGCTTCACTGCCACTGCAGCCTAGATGTTTTGTACATTTCACTAACATGACATTCTTTGAAGCACAGTCTGTATACTTTTTTTTAAGAAACGATTTAAAGTGGAACTCCTTATATGTCTGTTTTAATAAATTCTAGTTTCACTGTAAAAAAAAAAAAAAAAACAATTCTAGAGCTTTTTTTCTTAAATCTCAATGTTGAGTGGTTCCCCTGTTATTCTTCCAAGAAATGGATTACCAGTCTTGGTGTTACTATTTGTGGGCATGCCCCTATATAGTTTGGCATTGTCCAATCAGTGGTGACAGTGGGGAGACTGGAATGGTAACACCCAGCTGACAGATTTAGTAATACATTTCTAGGAGGAATAACAGAGGAACAACACAACACAGAGTTATAAGAGAAGATGATCCAGAATGGTTATTCTATAGAGAACCTAAGTATTTAAAAATTGGAATAATCGTGTAACATTCATAACTAAGTACTCTGTAGTTAGAAAAGAATGCCTGTAGACCTGTAAAGGCTGTTGGAGTTTGCTAAGTAAAAATCAATTATGGCCCCAACAAGAGCATTGTCAGCTGAAACAATAGAAAGGATTTTAAAATACTTTGACGAAGATATAGAACACGGAGTGCCGGAAAAGATGTTGGTTGTTCCTAGTCTGATGGGTGTTATATTTTTAGAAATGAAATAGGAAATTTAGAAAAAGAAAATACATGGGTAGACCAAAAAATACGTCAGAGTGTCAGGATAGGAAAAAACAATTAAAGGGGATGTATCGCTTCTTTAGTTCGGCTGATTCATACTTCTCTCAGCTTCTCAACTCTAGAAATGCAGGGGCGTTTCTTCCTCTCCCAGCTGGGTGACATCATCCCTCCTTCACTGTTCATGCTGGCTCCCGAGACACCCCCCCTTCTCTGTCTGAGTCCACATGTCACTGTGTCTCTCCCTATCAGTTTTATTTTGTAAGAGCTGTATACATACCATAGGCTGCATCCAATCTAGACTAAGCACTGATCTTCTCCTCTCACAGCTGGAGATTTGTTACAGCTTTATATGAACGGCACAGATCTCCCTTCTATGCAGGAGAGGCAGGGATCAACACACAATTGTGCTCTTTCCTGATTATAGAAGCCCTGCAGTGTTATTCTGTTTCTTCTGGCTGTGCGGAGTGAAAATGTGCCGGTTCCTTACTTTGAGTGAAAGGCAGGAATGCAAGCTCCAGCCGACAGGGGGCGAACAGAATGTAAATGAGCTCTCAGCTAGTGAAATGCAAGGAGGAGAGATCCAACCAGCACTGGATATCAGTGTAAACAGAAACAGAAGATAAGAAAAACTGTGATAACAAGACAGCTTTGCTAATGACATCCAAATGCAAAGTTGCTTGTATTCACTGTTCCCTTATTCTGAAGACCATTCAATAAAATTATACAACCCTTTAAATCAATTAAAAATGATAGAACCAGGAGTCAATGTTTGTGACAAAACTCTAAGGGCGACATGTATGAACCTGACAAAGATAAGGGGAACAGATTACTGCACAAAATAAGAACATAGTTATCGTGGAAGGATTAGATGCAGATGTTCGTAACATTTCGTCCAGCAGTTCCTGCACACTAGTAGACCGGACAGGTCCCTACCTCCTGTACCTTGCTCAGATTTGCCTCTCCGCTTGATACGGCCCTTCCCCATACTACCAGCTCATTTTAGCTTGATGCTACTGCCGCAGCCTTCCCCAATATTTTTCCCCATACTACTTTATACAGATGTTGTTTGATAAAGGCCTGCTGGCCAAAACATCACAACCATCTGCATCTTATCCTTCCGCGATAACTATGTTCTAATATTGTACATTGATAGGTTCCCCTTATCTTTGTCATATTCTCTACCCTGGAGTAATTTGGCATAATTCTGTCTGCTTTGTACATAAATACTTTTCTGCTTGATATATAGGAGTAACGGTGTATATTTATATATTCTAGTGTTATGGTCTTTTGATCCTTTACACCTGGGCAAAAGGGATGTGCGATACTATCAAAAAAGTTGAAATCGGCACGATTTTTACGTTTAGCGGAATTTTCCGATGACGCGATAGTTTACGTGAACATCTTAAAGATAATCATTATCACATTTAGTATCGTGCCTTTCTCGGTGTTCCCTGTAATTTTTGTGGCCAGCCAATCAGCTCAGAGCATAGAGGAGGGTGAGGGGGGTATACGAGGTCAGCTGTGGGCGGTGTATGGATCTCATTGGCTGCAAAAATCACATGACCTCGTTTAATGTAGATTACTTCATTTCCTGATCAGTCTCATTCCTAAACTATCTCACTACAGAGCAACACGTCTCGCTGCCTGTCCCAATAGGTGTCATCATAGCTCAGAGACACAGTCTTTTTTTATACAGAAAACCATCCTTGTAGCTGTGAAGAGCTTAGGATATAGCTACATTAGAGAATTTTAGTTTAGTTAGAGAGAGACTTGTATAGACATTCATTGCTGTGTGCAGCTGCGGGGAGGGCAGGTGGGGGGTCGGAAAGGAGGGGGAATGATGTGCAGCCCAGCCTGTCCTGTCCTGAACTGGCATTGAAATAGCAATTATTTTTAACACTTTTTGGCCAGCAGACCACCCAACTAAGGTGAAATTGTCCCTTTTGTTTTTGCAGTTCTATTGGTGTCTGTGCGTCCCAGTTTGTCCTAATAGCCCCCTTGTACGCAAATTGGGTTAGAGATATTTTATAGTAACTGATGCCAGTTGTCAGTGGTGCCAAAACTGCCATATCTAATCCATATAAATTCTAAATAATTCTATTGCAGTCCGTGCGTCTCAGTTTGGCACAAAGAGCGCACTTGTCCACAAATTTGGTTACAGATATTTTATAGTAACGGGCGCCTGTTGGCAGTGGTGCCAAAACCGCCATGTGTAATCCATTTAACTTTTAAATAGTTCTATTGCAGTCCATGCATCTCAGTTTGGCGCAAATAGCGCACTTGCCCCTTTGCAGCTGCTACCACTGTACCTGCTGTGGCTACACCGTCCTCATGTTTTCGGTTAGCCATTGAACATAAAGAATTATTTTAGCCTATGAATTTTTTTCTGTGACTTTTATAGCCTAATTGTCTTGCCTAAGATGTAGCACGTATCCACTTTACTGTTGTGGATGTTAATTCCAGCTTCTCCTCACCTGTTTGGCTGTAAGAATGAAGCTGTTGTTCCTCTCCCATAGACTTTAATGGTCATCTGCGATAATCAACTATCGACTATCAACTAGATAATTGCCGATATCGACTATCGACCCGATAACGATTGTTGACACAATCGCTCATCAATACTGGGCACCCATCCCTATGTCCCCTCTACGGTGTGCATGACTTGTATATACTATATGCATGAACCTGGCACCAATTCGCCAGTTCTACCTCTGCTTTTAATAAACCTATGAAAGTTTAATTGCAGGGCATATCCATACCATTAACATATATTGATGTGTTAGAATGATCAATTATAGAGAAAACTAAAAAATTATATTATATACCAACATAATATAAACATTTGAGGCTTTATTAGTATTCATTAAAATTTTTAATACATAAAAAACATAACAAGGTATCTTAATGTCATGTTTTATGTATCAATTTTAATACATAAAATCACTATGTTATGTTTTTATGTATTAATTTTAAATGAATATTAATAAAGTCTCACATTTTTATATTGTGTTGGTATATAATCGAATGTTTCAGTTTTCTCTGTTTTTAATAGTGTATTATCCAACAGCATATATGAAATTGTCTCACAGCCCTTTATAAATGTGTCCTGTTGTAACGGCTGGAGAGATTGGATCCACTGGATCACCGCAGGCGTTGGAGTAAGCTACATCAGGGAGTAGAGTCTAAGGGGCCGTTGGTTTTCACCAGAGCCTGCCTTAAGGTGGGATGGTCTTGTTCTGGCAGACAACCCCCAGTTCGCTGCCTCTGGCACGACTTGCCTGCAGTGGCGACCGAGGTGTATGTGGTAAAAAGTCATTATGCAGGCTCGTAGTTAGGGTCGGGCAAAAAGGTCATGGCAGGAGCCAAAGGTTTTTGAGGGACGGTAGCTGGAGGAACTGGTACATGGAGATAACAGGACACACAAGGAAAACTTTCTCGCATAGGCACTAAAACATTATGTATCCGACAGGGAAGAAAGGAAGAGGCACGTTTTAAATAGGGTCAGTGCCCGGTGATAACAAATCACCAGCGTGCTGGCCCTTTAAGTTTTACTGAACTGCCACGTGTCCTAGAAGGCGGTGGTGCGCGCTACTCGTCGAAGACATGGCTTTGGCAGCGATAGTACGGATGCGCCCGCGACTCAACATGTGGATCATGGGAGCACCCATAACACCTTTTCTACATCAAAAGTAGTGTCAGCCATGCCACTTTGAAACCGGTATGGATTTGTACAAGAGTTTTGCGGCAAACTTTGGTGAATTTTTACCACATCGTACAATTCTTGTGCGAAATGTCCCTGCATCATTGGCACATTCAAAAGTGTTGTGTCTATCACAGATTGCCCTGTTTATACATGTCACCCTAAGAAATTTGCTAAACAAAATTTACATATATAAAAGGCAAATGAAACCAGCGCTAACACCAAAATGGAATAAAAGAAAAAATGCAGTAAAGACCTGAAATAAGGGAGTATGGCAGGTTAGATAAAGGTGATAAGGCCCTTATTTACCCCACAGCGGAATTTAATCTGACAACTGCTGAACGGGGGCTTTAAAAGCCTTGAAGAATAATGATAAGATCGTTCTGAAGCCCGCTGACAAGGGGGGAAATATTGTGCTTATGAATAGGGATTACTACATACGGGAAGCCAGAAGACAGCTTGATGATGGAGTTAAATTTATAAAAATTATCATCTACCCCGTTGTTGAAGTATCAAGCCTCCTTGAGAGTGCTGTTGGGAAAGGGTATTACAATTGATTTTTTACATCAAAGTTGGCCGAGAAATTATTGCCTTCAAAATTGATAAAACCTTACTGGTACTTTTTGCCTAAAATTCATAAATGTGCAGAAAGTCCGCCCGGACGCCCCATCGTATCCTGTATGGGTTCTCTTAAAGAACCCATTTCAAAATACTTGGATTGGTACTTACGCCCTCTCTTGGTCAGTATACCCTCATATTTAAAAGATACAAAAACATTGTTGCATAATTTAATGGATATGACTGTATACCCTGAGTACAAACTAGCATCAATAGATGTAGTAAATTTGTATACAAAATAATACATGAGGATGGGATACAAGCAATTAGGGCATTTTGCAAAGGAGGAGAGGTAGAGAAGGAACATGTTGAATTCATTTGGGGATTTTATTGAATTTTGTTCTTACTCACAATGCGTTTAGTTCATGCAAGATTGGTATATACAGGCATTTTTGGACGGCGATGGGGACGCCGGTAGCCCCCACTTTGGCTATTCTATTCTTGGCTTTTTGGGGAGGAAAGATTTATCTATAATGTTGGAATCCTTTTTTGAGAGATATCAAGTACTGGTCTCGTTTTATAGACGATGTGATCATTGTATGGTCAGGAAGTAAAAAACAATTTGAGGAATTCACAATTTATATAAATGAGAATAATATGAACATAAATTTCACGGCCAACTTTGGAGGTGATGAAAATAGAATTCTTGGATGTAACTTTTAAAATTGAGGGAAACCCAAATAGTGACAAAGGGCTTTAGAAAGCCTATAGCTAGTAATTCTATACTACTTAGTGAAAGCTTTCACCCGAACATTGATAAGAGGATTGCCATAGGGGCAATTTCTGAGGTTACGGAGGAATATTCAGAATATAGTGATTTTGTAGAACGTCGATGAAAACTGATGGACATTTTTGAGAGCCCGAGGATATAGAGAAGATTATTTACAATCTGCATTTGTGAGATCTATGAACAAGATAGAGAAAAACTTGTGTGTAAGAACAAGAAGAAAGGAAAATTGGATAGATGTGTCTTCTCCTTTCAATATAGTCACTAGCAGACCAAGTGAAACGAGCAAAAACATCTTTTATTGGTATCTGCTAGAAGTGAGTATCACTTCATGATAAAATCAAACATCCACCATTGGTATCATTTAGACGCACAAAAAATTTGAGAGATGAATTAGTGAAAGGTACTTTACCTGAAAAACAAAATAACTGGTTATCGAGAAGTATTCCAAAAGGTAATCATAAATGTGGTAACTGTAACTATTGTAAATATTTGAATAATAATATTAAGCTACAATTAGGTAATGAGGAATATTTGATCAATCAGTTTATCACATGTAGGTCAGATTTCGTGTATATGCACTTTGGTGTCCGTGTAATAAGTTCATATAGGTAAAACTATTCGATCATTACAAAAACTTTCAGAGAACATTTTTTATTAGTTGAAGACCCGGAAAGGGAGCCCTAGATGGATCGCACATATGAAGGATATGCATAATAATGAGATAGATGGAGTTAGATTTGCAGGACTACAACGTATCTTTAATTCTTCAGGCGGTTTAGATCGTCATACAAAATTGTTACATTTTGAGGCGCGCTGGATATTGCGCACAAATGCATTTGGGCTTCAAGTCTGAATGACCGCAATGATTTATCTTCCTTTTTATGAATGAAACTATGTGTTGTTTCAATGGTTTGTTTTAAATTAAAAATTGACAGCTAGAGGAGCATAAAGGTACGTGATGACGTAGCTCCCATTAGGCTTAGAGAAGCGTGTGTCTACACGCGAACAGCTGTTGCGGGTTGTCAAATCTTAGCGTGGTCTTGTGTATCCAGTATGCCTTTTTCTATGGAGACAAGTGCTGAAATAAAGTAAGGTTATTAATTTTATTACCTTTGGTGAGTGCCGTGAAGTTTTCTATTTTGCAAAAAGTATTCTAAAGGTGATAATCAATGATCAAGCACCAAGCTAATAAAGAAGATACTTTGGGCGACATCTATAAATTTACATGCACCATATTTGTAACTTGCTGCTGAGACACCAGTTCTAAATAGATATAGAAGAGTGTATAATACAACAATATGAATAAAAGTTTAATGCACCATAACACTCAAAATTGTCGCATAAAGTGTAATGCGCAAGATTGTGTATGGCAGTTTTGCACCAAACTTAGGCACATTAAAATTTGTCATCAGGTGCACATTGCGCCAAGTTTGGCCGCACTCCTGTTCATACATTTATAGAACTGGCAATATATGGCAAAAAAAAAAGGTGAAGGCGAATTCATAGATGTTGCCCTTTGTTTTGCTGGAGTTTTTATGAAATATAAAGGTTTTTCCAAGTAGAGATTCAAATCAGATAAACAGCCCGTAGAGACGGCCATCATTGCCTTTGCTATCAATGCACAAGTGGACATAAAAACTTTTGACATTTTTCTCATTCATTTAATAGGATACAGATTTGATAAATCATCTGCTTGACCATGAGATACATATAGCATTAATTAAAATAATTTATTTGGATATATCATTTATATACATATGGAAATATTATCTGAAATATCTTATTTTTCAGAAAGTAGTTAAACCATCTTTGTTCTTTAGCTTCATATTTACATATTCTACAAAAGAAGTGAGCTTCTTATCTTTTTTTAATCCATTTTTGGTATGATCAAAGTCATTAAATGAATGCTGAATTAGTAATTCTGATTGTTTTGTTAATGACTTGTATTAGAGATTGTGTTTAATGATAGTGACAGCAGTAGGCAAGTTCATTTTTCTAATCACGCTGGCTCAGTCATTAGTCAACCTCTCTCACTTGACCTACATACAATATGAAGGATCTGAAATAGTGAGCCTGTATGCTAAATAGAGTACTTTTCATGTTTAGCTGTGTTATTCTTAATTTGAAGCAATTTTGACTGCAGTTTTTGCCTAAAAAAGTCTATTTGTGAATTGCTTAACATTTGAAGCTGACTTGAAATGATTTACAGTTCTAAAATGCTTATAAAATTCAAGTAAATCATAATTACAGAGTTTGTAAGGCTGGAAAAAAGACAGACGTCCATCCAGTTCAGCCTACTATACAATGTTGATCTAGAGGAAGGTAAAAACCCCTATGAGGTAGAAGTGAATTGTCCTCATTTTAGGGGTAAAATTCCTTCCTGACCCCAGTCTGGCATCAGAATAAATCCCTGAATCAAGGACCCTTCTCCAGAATCCTTGTCACTATAACTTGTTATATTATTACACTTAAGAAATGGATCCAGACCTTTTGGAATTGGCAGAGAGTTCCATAGTCCAACTGCTTTTACAGTACAGAATCCCATTCCATGTTTATGTACAAACCTTCTTCCCTCTAGACGAAAAGACGCCCACTTGTTTTTCATCCAGTCCTGGATATAAATAGATCTTTGGAGAGATCTCTATATTGATCTTTGATATACTTATACAGATTTATTATGTCATATTGAAGACGTCTTTGTTGCTCTAAACTTAATAACGCTAATCTTGCTAATCTTTCCACCCAGTCCTGTTATTACTTTCGTTGCCCGCTTTTGTACCTGTTCAAGCTCTACGATGCCTTTCTTGTGCACTTATGCCCAAAACTGTACACAATATACCATGTGTGGTCTGACCAGTAACTTGTATAATGAAAGAATGTTGTTCTCATTAAGTGCCTCTATGCTCCTTTTAATACACCCCATGATATTTGCCTTGGCAGCTGCTGCCTGGAACTGCCTGTTGCAAATAAGTTTGCTGTTCAGTAACATTCCCAAGTCTTTTTCCATGTTGGTTTTAACCAAAGTTTTAAAAGCAATTATGAATGGAATGGATTTTTCCTCCCCATGTGCAGGCTCGGACTGGCCCACAGGGGAATAGGGGAAACCCCCAGTGGGCCCCTCAGCATGGTAGACCTGGAGTTGTCTTTTAACTCCACATACATTCTCAAAAGAGGCAAAAAAGCATAGAAATAGTGTCCAAAAGCAATAAGCAGAGTATGGAAGGCATCTACA
The DNA here is from genome assembly GCA_025379985.1 of Phyllomedusa bahiana. Lineage (NCBI taxonomy): Eukaryota > Metazoa > Chordata > Amphibia > Anura > Hylidae > Phyllomedusa > Phyllomedusa bahiana. The sequence continues at coordinate 40,893 of JAODAL010008251.1, read as the reverse complement.
GTCATTTATAGTAGCTGTAGGGTGGGCCCCTAAAATAAACTCCACCGGTGGGCCCATAAAAACTCAACTGGTGGGCCCCAAGAGTCAGCTCCACCTGTGGGCCCTAGACACCCCAGTCCGACACTGCCCATGTGCATAACCTTGCATTTATCTGTGTTAAACCTTATCTGCCACTTCTCTGCCCAGGCCTCCAACTTATCCAGATGCCTTTGTAATAGAACATTACCCTATATTGTGTTACTTACTTTATACAATTTATTATTAACTGTAAAGAGTGTAATTCTACTGTGAAAGCCTTCTGTAAGGTTATTAAAGAATATATTAAATAAAATAGGGCACAATGCTTACTCCTATGGCACAGCATTAGATATCCAATCTGAGTATGTACCATTAATCACCACCCTTTGTTTTCTCTCACTGAGCCAGTTACTTACCCACTTGCAAATATTTTCCCCCAGTCCCAGCATTTTCATTTTACTTATCAACCTTTAGAAAAATCAAGATATTTGACAACCAATTCTTTACCCTGATCCAGTCTAGAACTAACCTCTTAGTTTGGCAGGACAGATCCTTCATAAACCCATGCTTGAACATAGTTATACATTTATTTTTAGTGAGATGCTCCAGTATAGCATCTCTTAGAAAACCTTCATTGATAAAATAATAAAAACTATAGAATAATAAAGAAACATTATGCAAACTGTTAATAGTGGTGTTAAATCGAGATATATGAGATGTAATTATTTTCCCTTACTTATGATTGCTTGATGGGATTTTTAATGTGATTGGCTAATGTACATAAAAATATGTGGGATAGTGCGTATATTTGTAGGCTTGATAAAACCTCAGGTATTAAAGGGTCGAAATGTTTAAAAACTATTCTGTATGCTGACTTTGACACAATAAAATAAGAAGTTTAAAATGAAGGATGTCGCAGCAATTTTCATTGTTGAATTTTTTATCATGGCTCAGTTAAAATGAAAGCTATTTTATAGATATTAGTTTGAACAGAGCCTAACACAACCCTATATGAAGAAGCTGTTTTTTTTTATACATTGCATCATAAGGGAATGAATAATGTAAAGACTATTGTATAAAAGTTTGCGCATAATCCCTAATTTCATTATAATTGATATCCTAAATTATCTCCTTAAAGGGTGTTCTCACATTGCTGTTTCACAGAGCCTGCTCTTCACATCCAGCTTCAGGCTTCCATTTTTGTTCAGGCTGTGGGTAGTTTTACAACAGAGATATTCCAATTCTGAGATGAGCATATTAGAGGGACATTGCTAAAAGAATGTATTAAATGGTAAAGCAGAAATCCGAAGAGCTTTTAAGGGTTAAAATTTGTCAGTAACATAGATAAACAAGTTCATATGTTGTTAATAAGACACAGCAGGAAGTTACATTACCATGGTTGCCCCCAGCAGTGAGAGCTATGGAAGCAGAGAGTGGTGGTGGGCAACCTAGGAAACATGTGTACACAAGAAGGATATAGCCATAGTAATCTATCATGCAAACTTAGGTTCTATAAGATTATATTTGCTTTATTTCCTAATCAAATGTACTTTATGTGTCCAAACAATAAGGTGTGGTTTACCACACTTTTGTGTAAAGCAATTAAAACAAATGTGAAATAGGGCAAATGTAGTCCAAAAGGGACTACATTTTCCTTGTAAAGCACTATGGCTTTGCTTTTTTCCAACCATGATACGTTTTCAAGGCACCTCTAAAGGCGCATAACATATCAATATTAGTTTATGTAATGTGCCTCAATAGGTGCATTGTGTTATGGAGGTGTTATGGAGATGCCCCACCAAGTCAGCGTTGGCCTGACTTGGGGGTGTATCATGACATTGCGCTCCTCTTAGAGGTGCAGAAGGTTAGCCAGATACGGCCTCTTTCTGCCCTCATTCCTCAGGTTTCTCTCTTCCCGTCCCCGGTACAGCTCCCCTCGCTGCCGGCCATGTCTAACATTGCTGACACTAAGCTCTACAATCTGCTCAGGGTTCAGCCTGGAGCAATCAAGAATGAACTCAAGAAGGCATACCGCAAGTTGGCCAAGGAATATCACCCAGACAAAAACCCAAATTCCAGAGACAAGTTCAAAGTGATAAGCTTTGCCTATGAACTCCTATCGAAATCAGAGAAGCGAGAGCTGTATGACCCATATGGGGAACAGGACCTGTGGGAATGAAGCGGCGGCAGTGTCATGAATGGTCTGTTTGGGTTCATGGGTGGACAGAGTTGAAAGCGGCATGGCCGGAGAGGGAGGAGTTTGTAGACCGTCCCAGGGGTGTCCAAGTTTTAAGTCGAAACCCTTTGCCCATTATAATTTCTAGTATAGAGGGGTTGCACCGCACATACAGGAGCATCCAGAACCAGCAAGCCACATCCCCCCCGAGTTGAGGCCGGCACAAGGCTAACCTAAGGTAAATATATTCAGCTGACCTTGTGCACCCCTAAGGGGAGCAGACTGTCACGATACACCCCCAAGTCAGGCTGTCAACCCTCGAGTGGGCTCGGCTGGTTTCTTGACAGATTGGGGGCAGCGGTGGGATTTGGTCTTTAAAAACAGCATTAAAGGGGAGGGAACAGTCAGAATCCATTGGACCCCTCTGCAGGTACGACCCAGGGGAGGATTGGTCAATAGTAGGAAAGCTCAGGCAGCACAGGTGGTAATTATAGCTTCTCCTCGCCTGTAAAAGGAAAAAATTAACCCGAAAATCTTCTCCCATTGACTTTAATGGGGTTCGAGTTCGAGTCGAACCGCGCACACTAATGTTCAAGGTTTGACTCAAACTCGAATATTTTACTGTTCCCTCATCGCTACTAGTGATCATTCTCAGAACTATGAAGAAATCAATATAGATGGCGTCCCATAATGCAGAGACCTCTAGATAAAAAGGGATGTTAATAAAATATTAACGTGCTTGTCTGGGCAAGTTGTGTGCACAAAAGGCCCAACTGTTTGGTAGCTTGATCATTTTTAGAGCAGCTGTTGCCCCTTCATGTACAGGTCATGCAACAAAGGTTGTTGCTACAGGAACATGAAGATGGCAGAAAAACAAGGAACATGTGCACAGCACCTACACCTATCTTAGTTATCAGTGTCAGAATGAAGTTCCTTGGTCTAAGCAAAAAATTGGCCAGTTTGAACAGGATCATAAAATGAATTGTTAATTATACCTGAAAGACAAATCATCATCAAGGTCTAATTGGCTATTTGTGAGTAAGCCCACCAGAAATGGCATTGTCTTTTGCTGGATCCATTGGGTTCATCGCTGCCATGGAGAATCCTCTAATCTTCTGGTGGACCAGTCTAACTGTGTAAGAATAAATTTTTAAAGAGAGTTTCTAAAGTTTTCTTTACACTTCAGTCCCTTTTTATTTGATTCTCTAAAGATGTCCTTTTGGCTTTTATGAAATAACTTAAGCAATGAAATCAAGTGGGCTTGTTTCAAAATCTAGACTTCAAGCAAAGGGATCTTGACGTTTGTTACATTACCAGACAATGAAGAAGATAAACTTGATGAGTGACAATTTCTCTCGATCAGCATCAGTAGAGACCCAATAACAAAAAGCAGATCTTACCCTTGTGAACTGCAACTATTATATACAAACTATACTTTTGAAAGCCTGTGGTTGATATTGAAAAACATATAGCCAGTCACATCTTTCCTTGGCGATATTAGCTGTTTGCAGTTTCAGTAGCCAAACCTACAGATTGGTTGATGACAGGGTCGCATCTATAATTGCAATATTAAGAGTTTTTTAAGATAATTTTTTCATATACCATGCATATTGCACATTAATTTAGGTTATTTTATGAACAATTCAAAAACCATAATGAAAGGTAACACCCATCTGACTGTTATACACCCGTCTGACAGTAATAAATGTGTAAAAGGAATAAATGAAAAAAGCACAACCGAGAGTTATAAGAGGAGATGCTACAGAATTATTATCATATGGGGAATACTACTATGGAATAAAATAGACATATCAGGAGATGTCTCAAGTTCTCCTTAAGGATCAAGAGGGAAGCATTAAAATTTTTTCTGCATTTTTAGCCATACAACAGGCAATTATGTTACAATTACTAATCAATACATTTGTCATCAATTACTGCAATTACTCACACTTGCAAGGAAAACCTGTATACAAAGTAGAAAATAATGTCTTACTGTTTTTCCTTACATACCACACGTATCAAGGACATGAAAATTGGAAATAGCTTAGCTGTTCTCAATTCAACCAAGCAATTCCTTGCAATTATATGCCACTATGGTGATTTGTACTGCTACCTTCAGGATGTGAAATCAAAGCTAACAGCTTGAAACACTGCAGCTGATCAGTCATTCGTCTGCTGAAAGAAAGCTCTGTTGTGACATTCACCATTGTACTTTTGCTCTCAAACTTTGATTAGAAAGCATCTATATAATGTAAGATTCATAATAAGATTTTGCGAAAGTACGATTTTATTTTCCTCTGTTCCTTCTAATTTATGAATTCCAGTAACATAATCTGAATAATAATTGCATATTTATGATGTAGAGATTTAACATAAAACATGGTAGGTTAACTTTTTGTGATCTTGCTAGGAAGGGAATCTCAGCCTGCATATATTTATGTTGTAAATGTAGCCATAATCTTATAATATTATGTGATCTATCTATTCTATCTATCTATTCTATCTATAATATCTATCTATCGTATCTGTATGTCTATCTTTGCTTATTGCCTACATATCTATCTATACACATTTGTAGATATTTATTGATAGGAACCTGACAAAGCCAGGTGTGGAGGAAATGTACTTTGGGGTCTCTCTGTGCCTCCCCTGAGTGTGTATTTTTCCTACTTTAGGTTGTTATTATATATTAATGTATATATATATATTTATAATATATATATATATAAATGTTAAGAGTTAGATATATATATATTCTGTCACAGACGCCCTGTTGGCGTGTCCGGGTCACAGGCGTGTCCGTGGCCCTCTGCTCTCCAGCGGCAGCCCCCGTCCGCCCACATCGGGTTCGGGTAAGCTCACTCCACGTCCCCGCCGGCGTTCATTTACCCGGCTGAGCTCCTGGCTCAGTCTGTCTCCACTGCTCCGAGGCGTGGTTCCACGCCCCCATCGTAGTGGGCTGCGAAGCGCGCGCCGGCAGTTTGAATTTAATGGGCGCCAAGTGTGCACGCTGTAATTGGTCATTGCCGGGCACTTGCTCCTATGTAAGTCCGGCCTCTTCCTGGCGGCCTCGCCGGATCCTTGTTGTATTCTCCCTCAAGGTGAAAGCGTTTCTAAAGTGTTCAGTCTTGTCTACCGTGTACCGACCCTCCTGCGCCTACGTTACCTCTGTGACCACGAACCAGAGTCCGCCTAGAGTCACTGACCTCTTGCCTGCCCAAAGCTACGAGCTGCCTGCCGGATACTGATAAATCGTTACCCTGTGGCCGCCACCCGCAGTGCAAGCCACGCCAGTGGTATTGACTCACACCGCAGCAAGACCACTCCCGCTTTGCGAGTACGCCATCTTGGTGAATACCGGGAACATCCGCACTGTAGATTCCATCCTCTGGATTGTGGGCTATTACCCTCGCCTAGCGGTGGTCCTCAGGCGGATTCACTCCAAGACCGTTACAGTAGGCTCTGGCCGGTAACCAGCCTGGCGGACCTAACGATCCGTTGTTGCCCTCCAGTCACAGCATCATCTGTATCAACAGGCGCAGCAACTTACCCAGCTTATACCTCACCAAGGTTGCAGCAACTGTCACGGTGCAGCAGCAGCAATCTGTTCGCCAGCTCCAGCGGTTGTCCCAGCCTCTACGGGGCCCAAAGGCTTCGGCTGTCGCTCCATCTAAAATTCGACGGAAGACCCCAAACTCTGCAGGGGTTTATCAGCCAATGCTCTATGCACGCGGGAGTGATGGGCGGATTCAGTTCCTGTCTGGAACGTGCAAAGGTGGCCTTCGTGGTCAGCCTCCTTTAGAAGGCCTTAGGCATGGGCTACACCCCTGATGGGAACAGAAAACGAATCCAGTGACGGCGGATCTACCAGATGCGTTTCTCAGTGAGGGTGTCCGCAGTGCTGTGTGTCAGAGAGTGAGAGGGAACTCAGCCCGTGCTCATCCTCCGCTGAGACAGCTCCGTAAACTACGCAAGGGGGACCTGTGTCTGTAGGAACGTACTACGCGATAGAGTTCCGATACTTAATGGCGACTCTGAGAGTGTGTTTGGATCCGAGGCCGCTCTGTGTGCTTGACCTTCAAGAAAGGGCTATCAAGCTGAATGTTAGAAGGACGTCCTGGTCAGCTAGTTAGACTCCCAGTCTTCCCTCAGTGACCTGATCCGGTAGCGACCCGCATCGTTGTACGCTTCATTGAAAGGGAAGAGGATGCTTCAGCAAGAAGCCACCAGTCAAGCCCAACCTCGCCGGACTTCCTCGCCTGGCATCGGTGTTCCAGGGGCCTCCTGCGCTCCTCAGCTGCCAACACCCACCAGAAGAGCCCATGCAGATTTGATCGGAACTCGCCTCTCTGACATGAGTTGGTCCAGCATCGCGCAAGTAGGAAACTTGTGCCTCTACTGATGGCAGCCCAGAGCTCATTTGTTTGGAGAAAACTTGCCCCAAAGCGGTCCCAAAGCCTGCGAGGAATAGCTCCGCGCACATCTTTAGGATCTGTGGGGAGAGGGCTTATTACTAGGTAGAACCTCCTACATCTCCACGCCTGTTTGATGCCAGTGCCATGGTCGTGTCAGAGACTGTATAGCACGTTCCAAGGTTCCGGCATTTCTGAACTCTGGGCTTCCGCCGGGAACTTTCTACACAGTCGCGATGTGTGAAGGCAGTAGCGGCAGTGTCATCGTGTGTTCCGTGCAGGCGGAGGGAGCTGCTTAAGCGACACCTATTCCAGTTGGTCTCATCCAAGAGCCACTGTCCCTCCACATGGGGGGCGCATGCTAAGGAGAAATCTGTCTATGTGTTTTCCTCGCTCCTCGTCAGGCGATCCTCCTCGGCACTCCCATGGTTGCGGCTCCACTCTCCTTATCTAGAGGACTGGTCTACTGGTGAGTGATTCTGTTGGTGCCCCAACTGCCTGGGCGTTGTTTGGTGGCACCTTGCCGACTCAGTGATTCGCCCTGTCTCGCGCAAAACATTCAGGAGTCAGGTTGCCGGGCTTGCCTGCCCGAATAGATTAGGAGTAGCGTGTGTTTCTCTGTGAGAGACAATCCGAGAGTCTGCCTCGCAATCGTTCCATACGATTGCTCCGATCGATTTTGCGGATTACCAATGTCCTCCCCGGGGGAGTCTACCGACACTGTCGGTGCCTGAGGACCCAAGACATGTCCGAGTACATCCAGGTGAATCTTCCGTGAAGGGGGTCTGACGAAACGTCTATAGTCTCCCCGATGGTCACGGGTTCTTCTTCGTGAAGAAGAAGGACCGGTACACTTAGTCGGCGCCTGCCATTAGACTACCGGGGCATTGAACAAGGATCAGTGGAAAAGGAAAAAACGTAGTACCCATTGCCGTGTTCACAGACTTTTTGATCGAATAAAAGACTGACATGCGATGCCTGCAGGGCGCTCTCAAGATTGTTCTCTAAGTTGGACTTGTAGTGGCGGCCTAATACAACTTGGTCCGAATTCGAAGGGCGATGATGGAAAGACGGCCGAGCGCAACCCTTTGATGGGCACTGTGAGTACCTGGTGGATGCCTGATCGGACTGTGCAATGCTCCCGCAGTCTTTTACAGGGACTCGTGAATGATGTCTTATGGGAGACCTCCTCCACAAGCTGCCTTGGGGTTACCTTGATGACATTCTGGTGTTCTCTCCTGAACTCGAGACATCCACCGCAAGCCAGAGTTCGTCAATTTACTGAAAAAACGTCTCGCGGGAGAACCTCCTGTATGCCAAGCTAGGGAAGTGCCACTTCCATCAGACTTAGTTCTCCGTATCTGGGGTACGTCATCTCTGTACAAGCCTATGGATGGATCCAGCAAAACTGTCTGCCGTGTTGCAGGGGCTACGGCCCAGTCGGGATGTGAGGGCCTATCTCAGCGATTCTTGGGCTTCTGCAGTACTACTATCGCCGTATTCATTCCCTCACTTCTCTACGCTGGTGGCTCCGAATAGTAGGCGCCGTCACAAAGAATCAAGTCAACTCTCAGCGCAGCTGGACCGGTCGAGGCAGAGGAGGCGTTTTCGAATGTCTCAAGTCCGCCTTCTCTAACCGGACCTCTATCTTTCAATGTGTGTCCGGATGTCGCTCGATACCCTGTCACACTGGAGATGGATAGCCTCTTCTGTGGAGCCGGAGCAGTTCCTTGACGCAAAAAGGGCCCACGGGTAAGACTGTATCGTGCTGGCTTCTCTTCTCCAAGACGCTTCTCATCGGCATGAGGGGAAATTACAACGGACTGGCGACCGAGGAGTACTTGCCATAAAATTGGCCTGGTGGAGTGGAGATTATGTCTGCTGGAGAGCGCCCGTTGTGTCCCCAGTCCGTATCTACTCGGACCATAAGAACCTCCAATATCTGCAAGACGGCTCAAGCGTCATCTTAACCCAGCAGGGCTAGGTGGTCGCTCTTCTTTCCGGTTCGATTTCAGATTCATTCATGCCAGCTGTGCTAGGAATGTGAGAGAGAGGTTGCCCTACTCCGTGCCTCTGACTGGTGGAGTGAAGATAACTTCTCGTCCAGAATACATAATTCCTCACATAACGTCTCATCTCTAGGCAGAACAGTGGAGCCTCCAGAAGGTCCCTCCTGGAAGGACTTATGTGCGTCCTGCTTCCGCAGACGTATCTTCAAAATGGATGGACAGTTGCTCATGGTGGCGAGGTCAGGCCCGGCGCCCGAAGAACCTTCTACCTGTTATCCGGTTCCTATTGGTGGCCAGGCTTGAAGATGGATGTTAAGGACTTTGTTTGTCGTACTCGTGTTGTGACTCCTGTGGCCCGGAAACAAGACGCCACGTCACAAGCAGGCAGGCACTACATTTCAGCCACTGTCCCATCCCACTCAAGCCTGGGACCAACATTTCCATGGAGACTTCTTAACTGACCTCCCTCGTCATCTGGCAACCACCATCATTTGGGTGATTACGGAACTTTCAAAAATGCCGCATTTCTGATGCATGTTGCCAGGCCTGCAATCTGTCCGAGTCCCGACTGGCGGAGCTGTTCTTCCTGCATGTGTTTCGTCTGCTGGACTCCCCACTTAGCAAATAGTTGTCTCGGACGGGGAGTCAATTGAGTCTCCATAGTGTTGTTTGGCGAGCCATGTGCACCAACTCAGGTGAAGCTCGACTTCTCTTCGCCTACCTCACCGCAGACGAACGGCCAGGTAGGAGAGAGGGTCAGACCAAAGTATTGGGATGTTACCTTTGCCGATTTCGTCTCGGCACGTCAAGCGATGTGTCATTTACTGCATGGGCGGAGTTCCTCTTATAACTACGCGCTTTGAGTCTGAGTCCGCGGGGGTCTCCCCCTTCTTACATTGTGTCTGGCCTGCATCTCTGCCCTCCTCTCCATTGCAAACCTCTCTGAGGTCCCGGCGGCGGACACACTAGTTCAAGACATGAGGCCATCTAGGTCCCAGATGGTCAGGCGCTGCTCCGCGCTTCGAGCGAATGTGAGACCAACGCAGACAAAAGAAGAATCCTCTCCGGTTTTCTCTCCAGGTGACAAGGTGTGGCTCTCGTATAGATATGTCCCGCCTTAAGATGCCTTCCCATGTAAACTGGGACTCCTCAGTTTCCTCGGAACCGTTTGCAGCGATCATCAGCTGCATCACACCGGTATGTCATACAACTCCGGCTCCCTCCTACGGATGAGAATCATATCAAGTGTTGTTTCATGTCTCCCTACTAGAAACCCTGGTCCCTTAGAATCGTTTTTCCGAGAGGCCAGTTCTGACTCCATCCGTCTGTAGGCTGATGCGCCAACTGTCTTCTTAGGTCAAAGAAAAATCTGGGCTGTGGGGCATAGTAATGAGGAGGACTTAATGGGAAAGCGAGTGTACTCTTCCATGTGAGACTATGAAGGGCTTCGGCTCTGCGTGTAGAGATGGTCCAGGAGCCAGAAGAGATACCTATTCCTGAAACGAAGCCTCGCATCCAGAGATTTCTTCAATACAGTAGAAGAGGGTGGCCCTCAAGAGGGGGGCCCAATGGGGGGGTGTGGTACTGTCACGGATACGCCCCTGAGACGCCACGTCACGGGTCGCAGGAGCGTCCGATGCCCCTGCCTCACTGTGGCGTCGCCCCAATCCGCACGTCGGGTATCGGGGTCCGCTCACTACCCTGTCCCATCGCCGGCGTTCAGCTTACCCGGCCGCGCTCCTCGCTCAGTCCTGTCTCTCCATGACTCAGTTTTGAAATATAAGGGGCAGAGCGCCGGTAAATTTGGTAATTGCCGGGCACTGCTCCGATTTAAGTCCGGCCTTCGAGTTCCTGGCGGCCTCCTCGCCGGATCCTTGTGTGTATTCTCCGAGGTGAAAGCTTTCTAAGTGAGTTCGTCAGTCTTGTCTACATTTGTTTACAGACCTCCTGCCTACGTTAACGACCACAGAATCCAGAGTCCGATATGTGTCCTGACTATCCTGCATGCCCACGACTGTACGAGCCTGGCACATGCCCGAAGTCCTGTTCACCTCGTCATTATTGTTACCCTTGGCCCTGCGCCACCGCAGCAAGCCCCGCCATGGTAGTGACCCGGTGGACTCCGCCACGCCAAGAAACATCCCGCTTTGCGGCGGTCTGTGAATACCGGGACCACGATTGTAGATTCCAGACCCCAGGTGTGGGCTTACGCCATCGCACCGGCCCATGGCCACCCCATACATGCTTGTGTGGTCCCAGCGGGATCCACCTCCAGACCGTAACAATATGTACATATATATATATAATTGCCAGTGGTTTAGACATTGATGTCTGTGTGGAGTTATTTTGAGGACACATCAAATTTACACTGTTATACACCACTGTATAGCGCCTACTTTACATTGTACTCACAGGTAACGAAGACATTCAGTGTTATCCCATGAAAAGTATATAATAAAATATATTTATATAATGTTAGGGGGTGTGCTATACTCTTGTGAAATATACCTGGTTACATAATTATAATATACATAGAAATTGTATAATGCATGTGAGACTTTGAATAAAATTAACTTTTATTATGGATACTAATTTTTAAAACATCCAAATAACCCTAACAAACAAAACCGCTACATATACCCTGAGAACCAACTAAAACTGCCTTAATCAATTTAATATTGGAGAATCGTCCTCCCAATAAGGGTGTCCACAACCAGGAACCTAAGCTACAATGACCCTAAATTACCCCAAAAAGCTAATATGTAAATACACACACGATATTAATACTCAGAATAAACACAAGAAAAAATACTCAATAGAACACCAAATTTCATTTTTTTTTTTTGATCAAGACATAATTTTTGCTAATAATATTATTTAACATGTAATGTCATATGCGCCGTTGTTTTATTGGATGTTGATTGTGTGGTGTTGGGCGCACCTTTCTATTGGGTGCGCACCTTGTTTCTCTTTCTTTTCAATATATTGGCTCTTACTGTGTGCTCATTTTGTTGGGCACCTTGTGTGCTTTGGCATGTGTGTGTTCAATAAATGAGTTGAAAACATAATTTGTGGGTTGGGACTATTGCTTAATGGGGTTTTTTCTCAACTACTAAATTTTTTGGATTCATTTACCTCAGTCCAGGTTTTCTTGGTTTCACTTTGATTCAGGGGCGTGTTTAGCTGGATTACTACTAGGTGCAGCTAGATAAGCCAGGTCTGTAGCTGATGACGCATCCAGGCTGGCAGCCTATCAGGGAGATATGCGAACAGGGTCTGTAGCGAATAGCGACATGACGGAGCTGATTGCATAGCCATAGAAGACGGGGAAATCTCAGAATAGGTTAGGACACTGATAATGGACATATATTGCAAAGTGACATTGGTTTTTTTGCAAGATCATTTTAACACAAAATGCAATCCTTGTAGTGAGACAACCCTTTTAAGTATGCGCATTCGTTAATGAGCTTTGTGCAGCCACATTGGCTCTTTGTAGACAACAGTCGTATTGACTTATCTTAGAAGCCGAACATTGTGGTTGGTTTAGGGGTATTTGTAGGGTTTTGTGTGTTAGGGTATTTGGATGTTTTCTAATTAGTTCCATAATAAAACTTATAATTTATTTAGTCTTAGGGTTTATACATTTCGGTGGTTTGTCTTTTTCTAGATTATTTGTATAACCAGGCATGATATTATCTTTTTATTGTGAGTATTCCCTATGCACATATTTTTTGGTAGGGTGGTTTTTCTTTCCCTCCGAAGTAAACAAATCAGCAGAGAGTGAAGCTCTGTTCAATGTTTTGCCATGAAATCTCACATCCTGGTGTTGTGTGAATTTTACTTTGACAAGTATAGCTCCACCGACATAGATACTGTTGCAGATCAAGCAAACTACTTTATGGCAGTAATATTCACCAATGGCAATGGCTTCTTTCAGAAAGATATTGCTCCCTGCTACATTGCAAAAATTAGTAAGAAATGGTTAAAGGAACATGACCAAGAGTTCTGGTTGCTGACCTGGTTTCAAAATTCCCCAGATCTGAATCCAATAAAATATAGCTGATAGAAAAACAAGTCAAATCTATGAAGGTCCTACCTCAAAATCTACAGATTTTAAAGGGTCTGAGACTTATGTCTCAGTGCCCGTTACAACAAGTAATCTTCAGAGGTCTTGTGGATTCCATGCTCAATGAGTAAAAGTAATCTAGTTGGCATTAGGAGGATCAATACAATATTGAGCAGATTGTTTAATGTTATTGGTGACTGGTATTTATATATCAAGTTTGGGGATAAGAAAGAAGAAAAAGAAAAAAACACTAACATATTACACAATAAATAGATGGATTATCAAGTAAAACCTGAGCTGCCCTCTTAGGAACTGAAATTTGGACATGCAGCATCTACAGAGCTTCAGAGGATAAAATATAACAGAATATCCTTCTGGAAATAAATTTATCAAATCAATAACTCTTATTAAGTACAAAAAGAGAAAAAGAAAAGACAGAGTAACCCAAGTTCCTTATTGAAACAAGGTTTAACCAACTCTAATGAGTGAGCATTTCAGCTAAAAGAGCTAAACTCACCTGGGAATTGAGAAGTAGCTCCTCTGGTTTGCTCTGACTCCCAAAAGACTTGATTCACCATCTTTTATATAACCACTTTTAAAGGCTGATAAGATTTGTGTTAATAAATGTGTAACGAACCAGTGACAAAAGATCTTCGCAGAAATTAAAGATTAAATGTGACTATGCTATTTTTACATAGGAAATAAAAAAGTTTCACGTAGTTACAGTTTCTGTGACAAAATGTTGTAATAAAAACCCTTCAAGAGAGCTCTAGAACATTTAGCATGATTGGCTCGCGTACACAAGAGCAATACTTTTTTATATTATGTTGATTTTTAGGCATGATATAATATATATAATATCTCTCAAAGTAAGTACATCTCTCACATTTTTGTAGATATTGTATAATATCTTTTCATGGAACAACACTGAAGATCTGACCCTTTGATACAATGTAAAGTAGTCAGTGTACATCTTGTATAACAGTGTAAATTTGGTGCCCTCAAAATAACTCAACACACAGCAATCAATGTCTAAACCGCTGGCAAAAAAGTGAGAACACTTGGACAAAATGTGCCCAAAGTGTCAATATTTTGTGTGGCCAACATTATTTTCCAGCAGTGCCTTAAAGGGGTTTTCTCACTGCAAAGATTAGCTTTCAACATAAAAGAACTGTTAAGTGAAGACATTTTCTAAATACATTTGTCAATAGATTTTACTTTAGTCATGAGATAACAGACAGCTTTCTGAATGCACACAGGTTGCTATGGTAACCTGTATACCAGAAAGACATCTGTTATCTGATTAGCTGACAGAGCAGAGAGCAGGGAGTGACTTCACATCATGGACAGACTGACAAGACTGGGCTCTGAATTATCTATTTAACAAGATTAGCGGCAGTAAACAAAAGGTACATGTGCTGTGAGGACTGAAAATAGCTTTATCTGTAATCTTGTTAGAGATAGCCATCTCCTCTTCTACCAGAGTAATGGCTTGAAGTTAATATATACTCATTACTGCTGTAGAACCACCCACATGCTGAGGAGACAGATTGAGTGCTAAACTGACTATGAGTCAGTCAAACCACATGCTGAGAAGTCCCTTTAACTCTCTTGGGCATGAAGCTCACTAAAGCCTCTCAGATTACTACTGGAATCCTCCATGACGACATCACAGAGTTGGAGGATGATAAAGTCCCTGCAATCCTTCACCTTCCATTTGAGGATGCCCCACAGATTCTCAATAGGGTTTAGGTCTGGAAACACGCTTGACCATCCATCACCTTTACCCTCATTTTATTTAGCAAGGTAGAAATCGTTTTTGAGTTGTGTTTGGGGTCATTATCACATTGGAATACTGTCTTGTGGCCCGTTCCAAAACAAGGGTTTATGCTCTCTTCAGAATGTCACAGACATTTTGGCATTAGGTTCCCTCAAGAACGAACCCAACACCGGGCACACCATGAAAATAAAAAAAACCCAAAAGACACTCTCACCCCCATCTTGATTTTAAGGTATTTCCCACCACCTGTTTGCCCTTTAGATACTCTTGTACTATTTACCGGGTTATGAACCCTGTATGGCCCCTTGGGCTACTGTCTGCCTCTTTTTCAGGGTATTAACAACTTTCTTATAGCCTAGGCCATCTTTATGGAAAGCAACAATTCTTTTTTTCGCATCCCCAGAAAGTTATTTGCCATGATGTCCATATTAAACTTCTAGTGGCCAGTATGATAGATTGTGAAGTATAAAATCATTTTTTTAAATGTACTGTTTTCCATTCAACCTGAACCTGTAACAGGTTGAGCGATTACGTTGGCATCGACATCATCGATAGCCATAGTCGGCCACCACGATGGGTTTTCGATAGTCGATATCATCTCTCCAATGACCATTAAATCAATGGGAGACAAAAACCCTTAAATTTTCACCCCAAAACAGGCGGGAGAAGCTGGAATTAACACCACAACAGAAAATGGAAACCTCTACATCTTAGGCACAAATTTAGGCATAAAAGCCACAGAAAAAAAGTCCACACCATTCACACCCCTTTTTGTCCACAGCATGACCCTAAACCTGCATCACCCAAAAATTTAAAAAGGGCCAAACCAGTAGAAAATGAACATCATTTTACTAAACTAGACATTAAAATCCCTGTCCTGGAACGCAGCAAACCCCAAACCTGCAGACCCCCACTTTTAAAAAAGTGCCCAAAAAAAGAGTCTTTCAACCACCATTTTTGAACTGACATTGACATACCTTCCGGGGCCACAGAAAGACCCCAAACCTGCGACCCCCACATTTAAAAAGTCCCTAAAAAGGAGTCTTTCAACCACCATTTTATTTTAAACGGACATTCCCTAAACCCTTCCTGGCCACAGCATGACCCCAAAACCCTGCATAACCCCCAATTTAAAAAGGCCGGAAAAAGGACTTTCAACCACCATTTTATTTTTCACTGGACATTGACTATCCCTGTCCTGGCCACACATGAGCCCCAAACCTGCATGACCCCCACATTTAAAAAGTGCCGGAAAAAGGGTCTTTTCAACCCCCATTTTAGTTTTCACTGACATTGACTATACCTGCCTGGCCCAGCAGACCCCAAACCCTGCAAAAAACCCCCAATTTAAAAAGGGAGGAAAAAGGAGTCTTTCACCACCATTTTATTTTTAATTTTAAATTTGACTATACCGCCTGGCCACACATGACCCCCCAAACCCATAACCCCCCAGTTAAAAAGTCCAAAAAAGGAGTTTTTTTAAAACCACCATTTTATTTTTAACGGGACATTGACTATACCTGCCCTGGGCCACGCCGACCCCCAAAACCCTCATCCCCCCACTTTAAAAATCCCGGGAAAAAGGAGTTTTTCAACCACCATTTTAGTTTCACTGGACTTTGACTATCCCCTTCCTGGGGGCCCCCCGGGGCCCATTTTGGGGGGGGCCCATTTCCCCTACCTTCAAAATTTAAAAGTGCCAGAAAAAAGTTTCCCAACAATTTTACGGAATTAAAACTACCTTCCTGCACACAATCCCCGGGGCCGTTAGAGTGGGGGGACCCAATTGGCTTCACTAAAACGGGGGTTAAGCCCTGTTACCCGGGGGTGTTTTTTTGGAACTTTTCTAACCCAGTGTGAAAAAAGGCTCTGTCCCGTCTCCCCGGCCCCATATTCCTTGTTTTCCAAACTGGTAATTTTTCCGTAACCTCCTTTTTAAAATTCAGGAAATTTTTTTTTACCACTTTTTGAGGAAGTTTTTTGTACTTTTTTAAAAACCTTTTTTAAAATTGTTTAAACCCACATTCTTTTTTCCCCCTTTTTTAATTTTAAATTTTTAAATAAAGGGGTTAGATTAAAAATCTAAAAAAAACTTTTTTTAATTTGTCCAAAACATTCCCCCCTTTTCCTTTTTTTAAAATATTAATTTGCCATGGGAAAGAACAAATTTGTTGAAAAACATTTTTTTGAAAAAATGTGTATACAGGCCCCAAAAAAAACCTCCCTTCAAAGCAAAACCCTTGAGCCACTTTGACAATTGTGAAAACAATGTCGTTAGAAACAACATTTTTTTAGAATGGGGACCTGTATATGCTGCGTCACGCAAAATCCCCCCAAAAAATTCAAACATGACCCATGAGCATTTTTTACAATTGTAAAAAAAATTTCCCCTTTAGAAACAAATTTTTTAAAAAGGGACCTGTATATTGCTGCATTCAAAGAAACATGACCCAAAAATTAAAAAAATGATTTCTCCCACTGTTAAAAATTGTGAAGGAAAGCCACTTAGAAGCCACATTCTGTTCCCAAAGGACCATGATTATTGCTGAACCCAAACAGAAACATGCCCCCCAAAAATTATAAAAATGATTTCTCAGCCACTGTTTAAAAATTGTGAAGGAGAAATGCCACTTAGAAGCCACATTTCTTTTTAAAAAGGCCCCATGTTTATTGCTGTATCTCACAGCAACATACCCCAAAAAATTATAAAATGACCCCCGCCACTTTTTAAAAATTTGAGGAGAAACCCATTTTAGAACCACTTTTCTGTTCCAAAGGACCAGAATAGCTTTATTCACAGAAAATGACCCCAAAAAATTAAAATATGACTTCTCAGCCACTTTTAAAAAAATTGTGAGGGAAAAATCCACTTGAACCCATTTTTCTGTTCAAAGGACCTTTTATTGCTGTATCTCACAGCAACATGACCCCAAAAAATTAAAATTGATTTTCTCAGCCACTGTAAAAATTTGAGGACATGACCCCAAAACCATTGACAATGTAAAAAATTTCTAAAGATGAAGGGGTAAAGGGAAAGGGTTTGTCATAAAACCCTTTGGGTGTCTTTTATCGCCTCACACAAAACCAAAAAAAGAACTGTTGGGAATTGAAAATAAAAATGCATTAAGAAATGACATTTTTAAAAATAATTTTTTTCAAGAGGACCATTTCTGTTTGGAAGGAATGTGAAGTAAACCGCAATAATGGGGTGACCTCGGCAAGGGGCCACAAATCACAGGATCCATGCCTAATTCATTTTAAAAGAAAAAAAAAAACGATCCACATTATCTGTGGAAAAGCCGGGATGCTTTTGCGTAATGACTCCTCCGCTTTTGCGAAGGTCCGCTCAATATGACACGGGGCTGCGGGAGGGACAACACCTCTATGCGTGGCGAGCCAGCCGGCCATTCGTCCTTTTTGGATACCCAAATCATTGGGCCGGAACACATACAAAAACATGGGTGTTGAGACACAGAAAGCCGTCACCAGATTTAAGCTGGTCCTTGGGGGGTTGTATGTTGGCCTGCATTGCTGCGTTGGGGAGGGGTAAATAAAGATTGCCAAGGTCACCCATTAGGCTTCTGCCACCTTCCTGCTGCTCCCCTGCTGCCGCTAGGGGTACTTGGGACTCTACTGCTTCACGTCGCTGGCGTTGTTCCCACCGTACATTTAAGAACTGAACAGACGCAAAGATGTCCCATTGATCAATCACAAGGGCTCCATTTCCTGCATTTTCTCTCTATTTTTTTGGGTGGGAAAAAAAGGGCTGATTTTGTTTTTTACCGGGGACCAGGGGGGGTGGCCACCCCTAACTGTTGTTCTTTTATGGGCCCTTTAATGCGAGGATAAAGTTGGAGGAAATTAGCATCCAAGCATCAGTGGAGAGGGGCCTGATTCCCAAACCTCTGGGGTTAGGGGGCCCAGCAAACCACTTCCCCATTGCCCAAATTCACGCCAAAACCCCTTCCAAAGGGGGGACTCGGTGTCTAGGAATACCCCCTCCCCCCTCCTCCGCTTCCCCGGCAAGCTTCAACACAGCCCTGACTTGCCTCAGATAGCACCCTGAGAGCTGAGGGGCCCCCTTGCCCCGCTCTGGGCCCTGAACCACTCCAAGAAGACCATAAAAGAAAAACTGTTTTGGGCCTGGATTTTACGGAGAGAAAGGCTCCGGGCTGCACTGTGTCCTCCCTCCTCCTCGCTGGCGGGACTGAAATTTTTAGAGTTCCAAGTCGCCAGAACAAATCACCACATGCTCTGCGGGCGTCCGCACGACCATTTTGGTGGCTTCTTCAAAAATGGGAAAGGATGGGGAGAGCTCTTTTTCCTGCCCCCCCTCTCGGTGGGTCAACACCCGGGTCCGCACCGCGTGTCACCATGGTTACTTTTTACTGGTAATGGATTGGCTCTCCCACAATCGCTGGAGCATGTGGGGGGTGGAATTCCACGTGTTGCCAGTCAAACAATGAACGTTGAAAGGGGGGGCCGAGCGAGCGCCGGGAGCCAGGGGGGGACGAAGCAGGGGGCGAACGGCGGAAGTGCGAACCAACCTGAGCCTTCTTCAGCAGGCATCCAGACCCGGGGACCTTTAGAAATTTCTGGACACAGGTTCTGACATGTGCCAGGAAAGGGATGTGCTCCGCCTCCCATCTTAAGGGCGGCCAGCAATTTCGCCCTTTTTCCCCCAAAACCACCTTCCTGGCCAAGGTTCTTGGACCCACCAGCGCTCGGTCCTGTTGGGAAACCTCCCCCAGCCCTGACCTGTGGTGACGGGGCCCAACAGATTAATTTTAACACGGGGCCCGGGGTCTCTCACGGATGCCACCAGAGGGCCTTGGGGGGAAAAAGCCCTGCACCTCCCTGCGGTTTTGAAGAGCTGCGCGAGCCTGAAGCCCCTCACCCAGAGACATCCACCACCACCCAGTGAGCTGTCACAGAGATATAGCGGCCTTGCCGTGCTTACTAGTCCATGTGTCCGGGGGGAGATGGGCTTTTCCGGGCACAATGCAGACAACGCGCTTTAAAATTTTAGAGACACTGGGTCCGGCGGGGCGGGTTTTTTGGCAAAAAATCTGTCGGCATCTGGTATTGGGGGGGGGAAAGGGCTTGAGTGGCGGGAACCCATCTGGTCCACCAGACGGAAAGGCAACATTTCCCCAAGGCCCAAAACCCGGCAATGCCCCAATTTACTTTTGGCTTTGGATGGTTTTGGGGTTTAAAAAAAGTTTCTTCTCTCCCAAAATTAAAGACGAAGGCTGGCTCTAGACTGGCCGCTGACGGCGTGAGGTTCAAACTGGGGAAGAGAAGGGGAGGAGGTCTCTGGTGGTTCTGGTGGGACTCGGCGACGGGGGAGGCGAAGCGAGGCTATCCCTGATCATGACTGAGAGACATGGGCATTTTTGGGAAACGTTTTGGGGGGGCGGGGGAGGGGAGGGCGAGGGTGTGACAGTGGGGGAGGGGCCCGGGGCCGGGCTGGCCTTTTTTGCCAAATGTTTTCCCTCCCCTTTTAAACCAATTTCATTCGCTGCATGTGACTAGACAGTTGGGGTTGGGTTAACCACTTAAAGGTTTTGCCTTACTTATGCTTTTCGGCAAAAGGGGGCATATGACATCGCTGGGGGAATCAGGGTTGCCAAAGAAGCCCAGGGTTGAGAGGTCTTTGGGCCTTTTTGACGCGATAAGCGAGGAGCGGGGTTTTCGTACCGTGGCTGGCGGAATCATAAACACGGGCTTCTGGATCGCCTCTCCCTTTTTGTGGCACCCTATTTTACACTACCCCATCGTCTTTTTCCCCGCCACTGATAAGCGCTCGCAAGAAAATTCTGCGGAAAAAAAAGGATGGATCCGCAATGTCGTCTCATCATATCTCAACCAGGCGACTTTGGGTTTTCCTGACTTCTCATCCAAAGCTCGGGGTACAAGCAAGGGGCACTGCAAGGCGTTGCCGACCGCCCCCCGGGATTTTCCCATTTTACCGGGTTTCCCTTTACCCCTCATGGGATCAGTAAATGGGGGTCAAGCAGACTAAATCATCCTCTTATCTTTTTAAAATCCTTTTGACCCAACCGCATTTTGTCACAAAGAGGCTTCAACAAGGATTTTCCACAGTGGTGGACACGAGTTGACATTTTGGGGGGCCCTTTATGTTTTGGGGCGGAGCTGAGATCTGATGACACATTTGTGGCCCTGACTGGAGGACGAGGGGGTTTAAAACTCTGGATGCAGGTTGCATTAACCACTGAAGGCAGATTGGCGACGATGTTTTTTTACTAATTCACAGGGGCCCCACCCACGATGACAGGGGCCCGACGGCCTGCAACTGACATCCCTGCATCTGTTTCGCCCCCTGGAAGGGGCACCTTCTCTCGTACCTCACCCCCATGGCTACCCCCCCCCTTTGCTCGCTTACCACCTGCATTTTGCCCAGTTTTTGAAAAATAAAAATTTTTAAAAGGAGGAATAGTTTTGGAAAGTTCTTATTAAAAAAACGGCAAATCCAGCTATTCTCAAATCCCTCTAATCAAAAAAAAATTTCTGGATTAAAATTTAAATGCAAGGTGTCTATCAACAAACTGGACGGGCAAAAGGCAAAAAACACATCTTTATGTTTTCTAAAAATACAAGTATTTTTTGACCTTTTAATTCACCTGGGTGACTATGAATTGCTGTTTTAAGATTTACTGGTGCTGCTCAATAACAAAGCGGGTGCCAAAAAAAAAAAAACACTATCTTTATGTTTTTTATAAACCGGGATTTTTTTGCAACCCCTTTTAATTCACCTGGGTGACTAAGAAATTTCTGTTTTTAAAATTACGGGGGTGCGCGTCAATGACAAAGCGGGTGCGAAAAGTCAAAAACAAGTATCGTTATGTTTTCGTATAATACACGTATTTTTTTACCTTTCAAAAACACCTGTGGTGACATAGAAAATTTCTGTTTAAGATTTCGTGGGTGCTGCTCAATGAAAAAAAGCTGGGTCGCAAAAAATCAAAAAAAACGTATTGTTATTTTTCGTATAATACACGTTTTTTTTGCACCTTTCAAATTTACCGTGGGGACTATAGAATTGCGTTTAAGATTTACGGAGCTGCGTCAATGAACAAAGCGGGGGCGCAAAATCAAAAACACTTTTTCTGTTTTGTTTTCTTTTATAACATATTTTTGGGAACCAACCTTGTTACTAAAAATGCTGGATTAAATTTTAAAAGAAGGTGGTAATCAAACGGTGGTGGGAAAATTTAAAAAACCCTACTGAAAAGTTCTAAAATAAAAAGGGGGGGTTTTGCAACCAACAAAGGATCAAATTGCTAAAATGAAGTTATCCCAAAATAAGTTATGCCCTATCCCGGAAAAACTTAATAAAAAGTTTTTAATAAAAAGATTTTCAGTGAATGTTAAATAAATTTTGAACTTTATCCATGTTTTTAAGATAAGCTTGTCTTTGGTTTTTGCCCCGCCCCCTTTTCCCCCCCCCCCCCGCTACCCCTGACTTACAGCGGTAGATCGCTTTAAAATTCTCAAACTAACTACAAAATTTCAAATCTCTAATCTAACTAAATTAAGGTCACAGCTAATAGTAAGGTTTTTCTGTGCAAAATAAAAAATTTTTCTGAGCTGTTTGGCCCAGGCAAGCGCACTCCTATTCCCAGAGACGCGAAGACACAAGGGTGAAAAGGGAAGGGCTGTTCTAGGGGGGAAAACAAAGGTCAGTGATTTTTCCAGCCAATCCAACCATACAATCCCCGTCATGACATCGCACACCACTCACCCCCGCTCATCGTAATCTGATTTGCTGGGCCCCCAAAATGACAGGAAACGCCAAAATGGGCATCTTAATAGATGATGCACAGATTTTAACCTTAATTATCGCATGATCTGAAAATTTCGATCACCATAAAAACCTTGCCGATTTCAACTTTGTCGATAAAAATCGCTCAACACTACTTGTAACATTAACGAGTCACATGACACCATGGGGGTAAAATGACAAATTGGGCACAATTTGTCAATTTTCTCTTCGGGGTGTGTTCACTTTTTATTGCCAGTGTTTTAGACATTGATGTCTGTGTGGAGTTATTTTGAGGACACATCAAATTTACACTGTTATACACCACTGTATAGCGACTACTTTACATTGTATCAAAGTGTAATAACTTCAGTGTTGTCCCATGAAAAGATATAATAAAATATTTATAAAAATGTGAGGGATGTGCTCACTTTTGTGAAATACTGTACATATTATATGTACATAGTGTATACAAGCAAAAGTATGCCCCAGTGCTCGCTACACAGTTGGGAAAGTTACCACATTGGAAAGATATGGATATATATTTACAAAATTTCTTTACTTCTTTTGGGAAGTAAAAAAGACCAGGAGTAACTGTTTAAATAACAGTGGACTGACACTCGGTAAGTAGCAACAATCAAAAAATATCAACAATAGTTACAATGTGGATAAGTAAAGAAGTATGCAGTATTAGGGTGCGTTCACATGGTAAGGGATAAATACCGGTCGGTTTATCCAACCGGAATTTGTCCTGTTTTGCGGCCTTCCCCACGGCCGTGGGGGGGAACGTCTTTTCTCCGCGATGAGCCCTCCCCCTTCACAGTCACATGCACAGATTCCGTCCGAAAACCGGACAGAAGAATGTGCATGTAGAATGTCTTGCGGGCGGCCCGCGGGTGGAAAAACCGCCGGGAGGAGAACCCGTGCAGTGGAGACTGCTGCATGGGTTTTCCATAGAGCCCCGTTGTGCTAATTTTCAGCCGGTTTTTCAGGCAGTCTGTAAAACCGCAAACCGCCTGAAAAACCGGCAAAAAACCCGTGCAGTGGGGACATGCCCTTAGTAAAAAAGTGACAACATTAGTAGCAACATTATAATGTTAGGTAAATTAAGGCACTTAGTATATTAACTTTACAGTCTTGTTTAAACATTTTGGTTTAACTGTTTGAAGTTTGAACATCCAATAAACTTCCCATTTCTGAAGGAGCCACAATCTGTTCATCTTATTGGTGGGCATCTGATACATTGATTAAAGTCTTTATTTTATTAAATAAAATCTTTATTGTGTGATTCCGCACAGTGATGTGCAGCACTTTGATTGAAATCACTCCTCTTAATTTAAGCTTGATGTTACGATATGCAATGCGGTCCCTGTTACGGACAACGGATGCACTTTTGTCATTGCTCCAGTTCCAGCTACCCTGCCAACAGCTACTCACATCTCTCTGCTCTGCTCTCACCTGTTCCTATAACCTCTTCAAGATTTAAAGGATCATTTTCCTCCCACAGCTGGCCACCTCTAACCTCTTAAGGAACTTCCTTCCTCTGCTCCTTGCCAGATTCTTGGTGATCACTGATGTTCTTGACCTGCGCTTGTGCTTCGTTACCTACTCTCAGTGTTTCCTGGTTATGACTCTCTGCTGCAGACTTCTGACTATGCTTTGTCTGCCACTTGCTTGTTACCTGGTTATGTCTCTGTCTGCTCCCTCTGTACCACATCTTGGCAGTCATGGCAAGCAGCCATGTCAGGAGTAGCAACCTTAGAGTCCCCCACAGCCAAGTCTACAACATCTTGTGGGGAACTTTGGTGAATACTGGGGGGTTCCTTAGACTCCCCTCTCTGGCATGGTCAGTGTCACCTCTTAC
This sequence comes from Phyllomedusa bahiana, assembly GCA_025379985.1. Classification (NCBI taxonomy): domain Eukaryota; kingdom Metazoa; phylum Chordata; class Amphibia; order Anura; family Hylidae; genus Phyllomedusa; species Phyllomedusa bahiana. The sequence continues at coordinate 16,785 of JAODAL010008251.1, read as the reverse complement.
AGTGACCCAGTGAATCCACACTGGCAGCCGTGACAGCAACCATGCTCTTTGTCTATCAAAAGGTATCTGTGTTCACCTAGCAATCCCATTCTATGACCATCAAATGGCATCTACATAGACCCAGTAACCAGGTCCCATGTGAATATCAGGCAACAAACATCAAAGAGAATGGTATAATAATGGTAAGAATACATGACACAACCCTACTATCACTGGCTGCATGAGAAAGCCAGATCTCTGCCATAGTGCACTACCATAGATAATCTTTGAATATGCAAGTCTACCAACAAATGCATATGAAACATTAATGACAAAAAGGCAAATAGTATAAAATACATGTATACTGGGACATTACTGAAAGTAAATAGTTTTTAACTATTTTTTAATGTTTCATTTTTTGAATAAATGATGTGAATGAGTATATAATATGATGTATAATATGATGTGGTTCCTTTTTTTAATGACAAATAAATAAATTATTATTCATGTGAATATGTTGTACAAGTCACAAAACGTGTCAATTCTAAATGCAATCTCATTCAACTGTGCCTGTTTAAAACAAAAAAAATTTCGATTTTTTTTTAGGGAACATTTATTTTAATTGCTTTTTAAGTGCAAATGTAAGCTTTAGATATATATTGTATGTGGAAGAACAAGGTTTCTTTAGGATTGATAACAAATGCTCTACATTTCCCAAGGGAAATCAGAATTACAACATAAAAAGATTGTTGAAGTATAATCTATTATAATTTATGCTCTGAAATGTTTAATGATGTAGTATTATTTTGCTTGAGAACAAAAGTTTGAGACAATACCTGTGGAATTACTAACTAGACCAAGATGAAGACTATTTTACATAATTATTTAGATACTCATATATTTTGTCTTAAAGAGATACTAAATGTAAGTATATCATGTCCTACGGAGTGATTGTGACTAAAAGCTTCTTGGCTCCATTTCAAAAGCAATAACAGGTTCCCTTACTTACCCTGTACCATTTTTTAAACTTGTGTACCAGAGAGGCCTTAAGCGCCTTTGATGCCAGGTCTGAAGCATCATGGAGGTATCTATCTGCATCCGTTATATGCCACAGTGCTCTTGTGACATTTTTACTTTTGAGAAAGCTAAGCTTTGTTTAATTGATATGGGAAAACAGTCAGTTTAACTGTTAAACATTTTTTACTTCAGTCTCTTGATTTAGACGTCAATAGTATCCAAAAATGTAGAATTAGAATAATATATTAAAATGTTATGACTATAATGGGGCACAAAGTTATTCTAGAGGAGCAGATGAAAAAGGATATTGGTAACTAATGCTCAGGATAGACAATATTTACATATGTCTTCTTAAAAGGGATATCTACTTTAGACAATCCCTTTTTATTGAAGATGATGACCATAGGATATCCTGCTGCTGGGAACCCCGTAGATTAGCTAAAAATTGTGGAGGAACGTTAGTAAGTACTGAAGCACTTACAGGGATATTCTCACCATATTGATTAACTTTAAACATGTAGGCAAAGGTACATAAAGACGATCAATAAAAATAATAATAATTTTTATTTATATAGCGCCAACATATTCCGCAGCACTTTACAATTTATAGGGTGTACATACAGACATAACACATTAAAAGAACTAACAAATGAGACACTATGTATGAGGACCCTGCTCGCAAGAGCGTACAATCTATTATGGTGTATGGGTGAGACAAAGGGTTAAGAAGTGCTCAGTTTACAATGGTCCAGCCATGTTACATAAATAGGAGGTGGTTTACATAAAAATTGGGTGACCCTGCCCCCCCTAACAGTACATCTATATACAGATAAGTGCCTGTGAGTGCCCTAGTGTAGGGGGTGACAAATGTGTGTGATAGCAGTTAGGGATCTTGGTGGGCCAGGCTGAGAAGATGTTTTCTCTGGGCCCTCTTAAAACTATGAGAGTTGTGAATGTGCCTGATCATCCGCGGTAGCATGTTCCAGAGAATTGGCACCGCACGTGTGAAATCTTGTAGACGAGCATGGGAGGTTTGGATGATTGAGGAATGTAATCTGATATCATCAGCAAAGCGGAGAGCATGGGTAGGGTGGTAGACAGAGATGAGGGAGCAGATGTATGGGGGGGCAACACTGTGGAGAGCTTTATGGGTGAGAGTGATGAGTTTATGTTGTATTCTGTACTGAATAGGTAGCCAGTGCAGTGACTGACACAGGGTAGAGGCATCAGTATAGCGGCTGGTAAGAAAGACAAGCCTGGCTGCTGCATTTAGGACAGATTGAAGAGGGGCGAGTTTGCAGAGAGGGAGACCGATAAGTAGGGATTGCAGTATTTCCAAGACGAGAGTGAATAAAGGCAACAATGAGGGTTTGAGCGTTTTCCACAGTGAGAAAAGTACGGATTTTAGAGATGTTCTTGAGGTGCAGATGACAGGAGTGGGCAAGGGATTGGATATAAGGGGTGAAGGACAGATCAGAGTCTAGAATAACCCCAAGACATCAGGCCTGCTGCCTAGGAGTAATGGTGGTTCCACACACTGAGACAGAGATAGCAGGGTAGGGTTGGTTAGAAGATGGTGGAAAGACAAGAAGTTCGGTTTTAGTTCGGTTTAGTTTCAGATGGAGAGAGGACATGATGTCAGAGACAGTGGACAGACAGTCACTGGTGTTTTTTAGCAGGGCAGGAGTGATGTCTCGGGAGGAGGTGTATAATTGGGTGTCATCAGCGTAGAGATGGTACTGGAAGCCAGAACACCAACAAAAAACATTGCTGTTTTGATTTAGCTTTTCCTCAGAGTTAGGGACAGATATTATCTCCTTCTCTTTATACAAGTTTCCATAGTTACCGGCCACCACTTTTTGCTGCTACAGACTGAAGCAGAGGTAAGGATGATGACTTACTACCTTCTGTGTTCCTTATCCTAAAATACAGAGCTCATTTACATTACTTAATGACGAGCTTTAACCCTCTAGAACACTGTCACCTTGTGCACTACAGTTTATAATTCTCCAGCAAAGATCTCAGTGTAACAGGCTCAGCTAGGAATAGCGAAGCGAATATGTCAGACACTGAATTAGAACTACACATAGCCAAATCAGGAAGTGTGAGTATGAAGCTCACTAATGTGATGTGAAAACTGCATAGTGAGACAACCACTTTAATACCACAGGGTAAATTAAACATTACACACTGCCCATTCAAAATAAGACCCTATTTACATCACATTTTTGGCCACAGTAAGTGCTGTCCATTGGATTACCTTAAACAATGCTATCCCAACAAATATGGTGGTTGGGCGGGTCCAAGCAAAAGGAATCTATAGGGCAAAGTTGGTCTGATTAGTACCTAATCTAAGGTATTCTATGATGTAGGCTATTAACATTTAAAATAGGGGGCTGTTCGACATTTTCAGTACTTAGGAACTTTATAAGGAATGCAAACGAATGAAAGCGCAGTGTAATTGAAAGGGTTATCTAACTTATATAAAAAATATAAAACTCAGCCAATTGAATAAAATTACAAAAAAAAATCTGTACCTTTCTCATGATTAAATCGCCAACCCAGGGTAGAATTTAAGTGGTTGTTTGGACCGTTGTTTATAAGAAGTTATCCCTGTAATGCATAATTTTAAACCAAAGCCTAGAGATGCTGGGGAATTTGAAGACCAAGCCACCTTGGTTCTCATCTCCTAACAGGTGTCATTGTCACAAATCAGCATTATCCACTTTACTTGTTAGAGGTTGTAATGTTACGGTTGATTGGTGTGGCTATTCTTTCATTCACTCAGGGCAAAAAGTAAATTTGCTTTCTTAGGTCTGTGTCTAAATACCCAGAACAAGGCACCGTGGTGTTGGTTTTCATCTTTCACCAAGCACTCTCGGCACACATGCCCCGCCTGACCCGTTACTATTTTGTGACACAGCATGCTTTGGTTTTTAGTACTTATAAAAAAAAAACATACTTGTTTTCCTCTAGCTGAGTTAAAAAATTAAAGTCTCAAACAGTACTGTAGTATATGTAGTGAGGCAAAAATAGATAAAAATGTAAAAACATGTAGATGATTATTTCTTCTGTAGATGCAGTAATGATTTTTAGTCAGTCAAGATCCATAATGAGGTTGGTTCTGGTTTATGTACTCAGGTTACCTCCAGTACCATGTTTAATATGTGATATTATATTTAAAGGTAAATTGTAGCATTGTCAAACAGAAGCCAAAACCAAAGTAAATAGGCTACACAGTGTCTTTCCTGCACATAATGCAGTACTGCTAAATGTAAGCTTTAAACAAAGACTATTACCTTGACACAGATTTAATACCAGTCACAAGAGCATACTGTAGGGAAGTCATGTAGCTGCATTGACTGAACTTCATTGTTACATCAACAGAAAACACAAGTAATACTGAATATAATACAGACATTTTACAAAAACTATTAGACAGTGTTACATTTATTTAGGTTTATATAGAACACCAGCCCTCTAGATAAGTATGGCCACAATTGCAATACTTCTAAGCTAGATGTATTTAATCAAAAATATTTATCTGGTATGGGATCTATCGTACCATGTAATATGTCTATTATGAAGGTTAATACAAATAGAAATATCACTAGAGTTTTAAAGATCAACTTGACAGATAACGAAAAAGGATATCACGCCGAAGGAAGTGATTTCAAATTCTTCAATGCTTTTTAATGCCTTTTTTGTTATCTAAGAGCAGATAACATGGAATGTTGTGACATCAAGTTAAACTTCGATACATCAATGTGTCCCAATATTAAAAAAAAAAAAGTCGTAATGATCGTGTTTTTTGTCAGATGAAAGGAAAAAATTGTGTTCATATAGGGTCTCACAGTACAAAAAGAAATTATAAAATACATTAGAATGTGTAACATCATGTGTAAATCAATTAGCACCATGTTGAACAGTAACATTCTATGCTAATAGGGAGTGTAGGATTTTAGCTCACATCCAAACACCATATGTGACAATCTGGAGGTCAATTAGCTCTTGGAATCACAGTCCCCTTGGTTAGATGGATTCTGGCACTTTAATATAAGTTGCCCCAATGCTTTTGTTAGATTTCAAACTGATCTCAGCTAGCTTAATTCTTCATTCAGCATCCAGTAACCAATCCGTATGCAATACACACAGCAGGAACCCTAGGCGGTCCAGCCTGTAACTGAACATTAAAGTCCCTCACTAACCAGGGTCTTAATCTATTGCCCAGCAACACAAATAGCATTCATATGAATGTCATCTGGTCCAGATATAGCAAATAAACAGGTGTGGAAATAAGCTAGAACTCTGCAGCACCAGCTATTGGATGTAGTGTTTCTCACGTCACACCCAACTTGATGAGTCTGCTAATGTGAATGGGATTAATGCCAACCCAAATTCATCTACAAACAGCTGGATCAGGGTGATTGTTCCTCATTAAGACAGAGTGTAATGCAGGTTGGCTAGCTTAGAGGCACTGGACATAACAACTGGACACCACTCCGATGAGTATATATTACTCCACATAAGTTTGTGCTGTGAATTTGAAGGATACGATATCTATATTTAGAACGCTATAAATATGCTGCGAATAGAAAGATGCCTTTTTACATATAAATGAAGCACTCTAGCCTATTTTTTGTGTAATATCCAATTGGACTTAAGTTGTGGACTGGTCTGAGAAGTGGCTTCTGTGCTATTGAATTGTCTAAATGTTTGAAATTTGAATACAAGTTTACCTTTTATAAAAAACAGATAAAAATGTCTCATTCTTTTTTGATGGAAATTTGATGTATATGAATAGGCAATAGACAAAACAGAAATGGGGTAATGTTACCCATTAGGGAAAGACAATATGAAGGTGTGTGGAGACTTTTACACAATTAGTTGCTCCACTGAAATTAAAATATATTCAAAAAGGCTCATAGGAAATGAATTATGACTTGCAGAGCCACCCATTAGATGTGAAACTGCTCAAGTCACATCTAACTCACTGAGCCTTACTATGTGAATGGGATTAATGGTAACCAGATACTTATATGCAGACAGATGTTTTGGAGTGTTTGACCATCATCACCCAAAAAGGGAAACATTTCCCTTTTGACTACACCGGGGACCTCTTACTGAGCCACCATTTTCCTTTTCTTTTTTAAAGGGGATTGATGAACCCCCAAAAAAACAGCTGGTGCATATATATTGGTTTGCATTAATCCCAAAATCTTGATCACACTCTTAAACAGCCATATTTAGATTGTATCTATTTCTCTATTTGCAACCAAAGCATTGACACAACATAATATGAAAAAATGCTGACTACTAATGCACATTTACATTATAAGGTAGTAAAGATATTTGAATTGTATAGGCTGGTTTAGGTAATTCAAGGTAATTCACATTTTGGATAATCAATGAAGAAACAAACTTGTAAAACCTTTCTTATCTTTATTGGTAAGCCAATTGTATAATATTTTTTGGACTACAGTATTTCATTACAATGTTAAAACTGTATTCAGTAATCCTATGTATTACGTCAGATAGGTCATTTACATAAAAATGGATCCAGAAACACAAAATATTGTAAAGTTGTTTGAAGAAAAAGAAAGAAAATCAATGGAATTTCTTAAGAATTGTAAGATTTCTATTCAGCTGCAGCCCCTGGGACCTAGGCATTGTGTGCCTGTCTTAATTGAGCTCCCTGATTTAGTCGATAATGTATGAGATAAATGAAATTCAAATGCATAGCTCAATTATAGAAAAAAAGCCAAATAATGGCTTGTGGCTGTTTAAATTTCTAACATAGTTTAATTTTTTATTAAGGGGAGGAAGGGGTTGCCTATTTTTTTGGTTTTTTTTTTAATTAATTGTTTGGCCTTTTTTAGGGGGGGTTAAAATATTATTTTTATAATCTTTAAAAAATTAGTTTTAGATTGCTTTTGTTAAAAAAAAAAAAAAATTCAGTGGTAAAATTCTCCCCAAAAAGAAAACTCCTGAAAATCTCAAAACATTTAAGGACATTTTTAACGGGGCGGGCGGCAAATTTCTCCACTTTTCGCTCGAAACAAAGGGCCATTTGCTAAAATTTGTAACCAGGGGCACTTAAATTTTACAAAATTAAAAAGAGCGCCCTCTGCACTTTGTGAAGCCCCCTAAAGATCGTGGGGGTGCTGGGGGCATGCCCCCACACAACCGACGAATCTACCCATTTAATAGCTTAAATTAACAGCAAATCCGGGGCGCTTTATTGCTGGAACTGGTAGACGGTTTTAAAAGGGGTTTCCTGAGCTTTGAATTGTCATTTTCACCTAGAATGGCCCGCCGATTTATGACCCACAGTAAACATTTTTCATAGATTCGGGGCCGCCTTCAAACCTATTTCCTGTCCCCAAAAAAAAAAAGGCGCCGGGGCTCCAAAAACCCTTTCCTTTTCACCGGGCCCATTTCGTCATTAAAAAAACGCTTTAAAATGTACAGTCGCCTGAAAAAAATTAATCTTTTCAAACTGGGGGTCATAAACAGGCACATTCAAGTCACAAAACGGCAATTCAGGCCCCGGAAAAAACCCCACTTTAAAGTGCAAAAACCTTTCCCCAGCAATAATTGTCTTGTAATCTTGCATAGAAAAAATTGAAGGTCCGGGATCTGGGCGTATAAAAAAATGTAAGTTCATACCCTATCAAGCCAGCATATTTATGCCCCCTACTTTAGCCCGTCCCGGCATAAAATGTGCCTAGTTTTGGTGTAGGACAGTTAATTTATATATAAAATAGGGTATGAACAATTTTTTGCTGCAAAATACAGAAAAAAAATAGCGCAGCCCTAATGGGACATGTCACCCTAAATAAATCTGTCAAAGGAGATTTGCACGAAATTGGGGCTATGTGTATATATTATACTATACATCATATATCTCACATCATATTTAATGTATAGAAAATCTATAAAACAAAAATATTTCAGGACATAGATAGTCAAAGCAGAATGTATAATTTAATTCAGCTTAAATAAGTGCAGTCCACATTTTGGTAATATTTAAAAAAGAAGTAGCCAAAACCCCGATTTTGAAATGGTAAAATTTTTTTAATTGTTTTTTTTTTTTTTTTTTTACCAATTTAAAAAAGAACACCCAAAGGTTTTTTTCCACACTGGCTCTAAGCCTTTAAAGCTTTCTCAGGATGGTGATTACAACCTCCATTATCTGCTATATAAGTTCAATAGACTCCAGGTATATGAAAATATCCCATCTCCATACTGAGATTTTTCCATATATAAACTTCTAAACCCCCCTTTCCCCCCCCCTCTGTGTCTCTAACACTAAAGGCAACATGTAAAGAAAACTGTCAGGGCAAAACTCTCTTTGGGCCCTTTTGCAACCAAAACCCAAAAAGACCCTCTAATTTTTCCAGACCCTAATAAATTTTAAAAGGGTTTCTTTATTGGTTTTTTATGGGCAATAAATTGAGTTTTAGACCTAGACAGTTTTCATACATGGGTCCCTAAGAGAAGGGAGAGCAGGGAGCTATCAGAAATGGGGAACACTTTGACAGATTTATTTGAGCTTCTAGGTAGGTGAAGTACTAACAAACTCAGAAGAAAAAGAGTAGAATTTTTTTTAAAAAAAGAACAAAATTTTTAAATTTTTTTAAGTTTGCTTTGATGGAGCAAATACACAATAAATAAAAAATTGGTGCCAATAATTCCCCTATTCTGTAACAAAGGAAAAGACTCAAAAAGAAGTGGGTTTCTCAGAAACATTTTTTTTAAAAAAGGTTTCTTTACTTTGTACTACCTCCCCATGTATTAACTAGAAGGTGACATAAAAGAAAAAGAAGCTTTGATGATAAGGCTATTTCTAAATTTTTTCTAGTTTTAATTAAAAACCCCTTTTTAAAGACCAAAATACCTTTTTTGGAATGTTTTTATACCCTTTTTAATCCCAGAAAAAAACCCAAAACGTAGGCACATAGCATATCAAATTTTTTTTGCATAGGGAAAGTGTTGTTTTCAGAAATTTTTGGGTCAAAACAAAAAACATGTGAAACCCCAATTAGGTCCCGCTTTTACTCAAATTTTTTGGGTTTTGGGGAAAAGGTTTTAAAATTGGTTTAGGGGTTAAAATAAACCATTTTTGTGCTCTTTCCCGACTGGCAATCAATAACAAATGGTTTTTCCCGTTTAAATTAAAACCCTTTCCTTTTAACCCTACGTTAAAGGTTTTGGGTCAGTTTTATCAATATAAAGGATTTTTTACAGGGTGTTACAGAGTTTTAAGGATTTACTTACCATTCCATTGGGTAAAACCGGGACCCCAAGGTGGGGACCCTTCCGGAGCAACATCTGTCGTCCAATCCGATGTCACTTTGGTTTTAAAGCATAGGTTCCCCCAAAATTTTCGATAGTGACTGAGAAGAACCAAAAAAGGTAAGAAACCCTGAATCCCCATAAAAACCCTAACCTAAATTTAGAGTTAAGATTATGGTTAGGGATTGGGTTAAAGAAACAATTTGGGTTAATGTCGTCCAGAACATGAATTTTCTCACAAATTCAGTCAAACTGAACAGATACTTATTTAAGCAACACTTCTGTATTTGTAGATTTTTTATTACAGCAAAATAGGAAACATAAATATTAGTCTGTCATATGAAATTTTTTTAAAAAGTTTTAATAGTGGATCATATAATCAGTGACACATTATGTCGTTATGACCATGGTGTCTACTGAAAAGAACTTGATAAAGCACAATTAAACATTTAAACTAACATGAGCAGAGAGTTACAAAATAATCCAATGGAGATGCTCTGAAAAGTTTCACTTTTAATCTGATTTTATTTTTATTTTTTTTGTTTTGCTGAAAATTTTGAAAAAATATCCTATAAAACTGTAAGATAATGCCAAATAAAGATCCTATATTTTTGCCTTCTCACACGTTGGACTAGACAGAACACAGTGAGGTGCCTTGACTATTCCTGTTTAAAAATTGGACAGTGTAAGCTTGGCCCAGGCAGACTAGTTATGCATCAATATTATCACAGTGGCTTATATTGTTTTATCATTTTGAGGCATATTTAACCCTTTCCTGCCACAAAGATTTTTGTACACATTTTGTTAAAGTTTCCCTCGCTGCCTTTCAAGAGCCTTCACTCTTTGAATTTTCCATCTACATACCGAACTTGTGTAAAGGATGTGAGACAACACATAATTTTGTAATAGTTCTACTTACTGTACCATATTTTGTATTGGGAAAAATAAGCCTATTTGTGGAGTTAAATGTGAAAAAAAGTGAGCAATAACTTTTTTATTTTTTCATCTATGGACCTGAATGGAGACTCATATTTTTCAGGGTGAAGAGTAGTTTTTGTTGGTATCCATCTGATTGCTTTGTATTTCAATTATTTATTTTTTTTGGGTGAGACAAAGGGACCATTTGTTGAGTATATATTTTTTTTTCACTGTGTCTGGTAAATAATGTTATATTTCAGTAGATCGGACTCTTACAAATGAAAATTATCTTTAACTACTTATTCCTTTATATTTTTAAAACTTTTTTTTTAACTATACTTGTATGCTATTTTGCAATAGTAATATACTGCATAATAATGTAAAATTATGGCTCTCCTATTACAGCCTGCTCAGACAGGTCATAATAAAAGACATAAGATGGCAGCCTAGGAACCCTCATGATGATCCCGGCTGTCATGACAACCAATTAGCACCCTGAAATTGGGCAGCACAATGGACTGCCACACCATTTTTTCACACCTTAGATGCCTTGGTCATGTCAAACTAACACTGATATTACAGTTGGGTATGGACTGGGCTATGCCTGTGAGCCCTTTTCTTACCTCCTTACCAACATAAGGACAGTTACATGATATGCCTTTTTATACCAACTATTAGTTGGCTTTCTTGGACTAAAAGTCTCTACCAAGATCTTGGTGCAATAATGTATAGGCACAGTTTTGGTGCCCATTGTTGCATAAAGCCCATGCCACCTTTCCCAATATGCCCAAAGCTATGACCTCTTATTGAATAAGACATGAGTGTCTTTAACAACTTACGAAATTGTCTGTACCAAAAATGCACCAATTGCTCCACATTTTGGTGCCATTTCTCGACACATTTCTGGCCCAACCACCATACTAAATATTTCCTGAAGTTTCAGTTTTGTTCCTGATTTTTCAACATTTTCATGTTAGCAAGCTATCAGCAAATGTACTGCACGGAAATGGCCATGGAATAAGACCTTGGAAAATAAGAGCTGGTAATTATTCTCCATCATACAGAAGTCATATCTTTTCTTCTTAAAACAAGAATGCAATTAAAATGTGAAAAGTTTTAAGTGTCAAACCAAGGACAGAATTCTAGTGAATTGCGAGCTAATATTGTCATTACATCTTTTTTTCTTTAATTAAGTTTTTTTATTTAAAGTACATCTAATGAACAAGAATGCATAAGATGTATTAATGTTCATTATTGAAGGTATTGGAGAATAAATCATGCTTTGTATTCAACTAGTACAAGTTACTTGTTTGATGTAATTAGGAGTTTAAGTTTCTGTGTCAATTAATAATCATTTTCAAGACTAATTAATAGCTGTATTTCATTTTTCTTCTGCATATTTATAACTGGTAATATGTCATCATGCGAAACAACGCTGATTCCTGAGCATAACAGTGATGCAACTCCTAAAACATTGTTCCTAAGATATTTGTCTTTCTTTTTAGTTATATTGGGTTTATTAAGTTATATTATAAACAGCGATAGATAGATAGATAGATAGATAGATAGATAGATAGATAGATAGATAGATAGATAGACAGATAGATCGGGTATTAATTTTATCTACTTATCAAAAGTAGCAAACCTTCAAATGAGACCAGCACTGTGGCCCCTGGACTAGGGGGCACTTCTTCATGAAGCAACCTGATTGTTATCTATTTTTTTCCCGTCGTCCGCTTAAAGGGGTTGTCTCACTCCCTCAATTCATGTTACCTCAGTCCTGTTTTCAGTTTCATTTTTTAATCCAGTGGCATGTTTGGCCTGCAGTGACAAGCTGTTGAAGACACCAGGTCTGTAGCTATAGCGATCAGCGCTGGCAGCCTATCATGAGAAATTGAACAGGTCTGTAGCTATAGCAACTAGCACTGGCAGCCTATCAAGAGAGACTGAACAGGTCTGTAGCTATAGCGACCTAAGGATCTGATGCAGCCCATACAAGAGGGGATATCTAGGAATAGGCAGGACACTGTTAATGGACACATGTTACAAAGTGACTTGTTTTTGCAAGATCTTTAACATAAAAAACAATCCTTGTGGTGAGACGACCCCTTTAATAAAATTATGGAAAAATATAAGACTACATTTACATAGTGGATAAACCACCTGTGTATCCATGTTAGAAATTTGTGTACATTTCTGCCACCGATGTTTACTTTGTTGTTACTGTGATTATCACAGGACCTGTCTACTTTCTATTGTACCTCTTTTCCAACAGCTGTTTATGGCATTCTTTTACATTCTGATGAACAGAGTATAAATGTCCTTCTTTATATTATTTTTTGAAGTGTAGAAGTAAATTATGCAGCTTTTATATTTCTACACCATACACCGACACTACATAGGAAAACTTTTGGGTGGGCGATATCATGGGAAACCATATGGCTGGAATTCAATTCTATTATTCAATTATATAGTATGATATACAAGGGAAGTAAATTTAATAAACTAGGGGTATAATGTTGAAAAAGTGGGAGGAAACTTCTGCAATTGAAGACAAGTAAACCAAGAAGTGGAGAAAATACAGATATATAGAAATAACATGCACTTTATGATACCACATTTACTCTGTGTTAGGGATGAACTTATGATATCAGGAATTTATGTGTGGTTTTATATTATATTTATGTGAAAGAATCCATAGCATTCATTCCCATCTTTCATGCAAATTAGGGTTTATATTTATTATACAAATTTTGAATGGAGTGACCATATAGTACACATTGTATTCACCCACTGGGAGCTTACTCATGTGGGTCAACAACAAGTTGCATCAAATGGGCTAGAGTGTGATAAATCAAGACTATGGATTATCACAAATGGACCTCTATTTTTCTTTATATATAAGGCGTGTGTATGAGTATATATATGGGCACTTTCCTCATAAGCCCGTATTTAGTAACTATGTAGAGGTATACTCCTAAATGAACCTAGGACACTTTTTATCCAAAACAGTTTCTCATTTAATTAGTAGCAAACTTTTAAAACAGCATGTAATGCAAAGTAGCACAACATAAGTTACTTATCGATAGAAATATTTAAATGACACTTGCGGTTTTTGTTTTCTCCAGTCTAGGAGTAATTCAATAAGCGTTCAGGTTTCAAGCTAAGTGCTTTTCTGAGTTTTCATGCTATGTCCGCAATCTGACAGTTTATCGGCAAGTTAATCATGCTGAAAGGGTAGCTGTGATGTATATGCAAGGTAACAAATAGGATATGTAAAACAACCTGCGGTTATTTTGATTCTCAAATGTGGTAGTCCATACGATATTCATACGAATTCCAGTCTTCAGGTTTCAGGCCTAAAGCATAATTTCAGCGGTAAATCGGGCAATCGAGCTTGTCGGCGTGGTGGATAGTGCTTGCGATGTCGGTGGTCTGGGATGTGTGCAATTGCTCTGCTGCGAGTTTCGGGTCCTCCCTTCTCCTCCCCTTTGCTTGAGAAAGGGGGAGGACCCGGAAACGTCGCAGCAGAGCAATTGCACACATCCCAGACCAGCCGACATCGCAGCACTATCCACCATGCCGGACAAGCTGTCCAGATTGTCGGACTTACCGCTGAGAAATTTATGCTTTAGGCCTGAAATCTGAAGACTGGAATATCGTATGGAATATCGTATGGACTACCCACATTTGGAGAATCAAAATAACCGCAAGTGTTGTTTTACATATCCTATTTGTTACCTTGCTATATACATCACAGCGTTACCCTTTGCAGCGTGTTAACTTCGCCGGATAACCTGTGCAGATTGCCGGACTAGCAGTGCAAACTGCAAGAAAAAGCACTTAGGCTGAAAAATGAACGCTTATTGAATTACTCCTAGACTGGAGAAAAACAAAAACCGAAAGTGTCATTTAAATATTTCTATCGAGAAGAAAACTTATTGTTTTTGCTACTTTGCATTAATGTTTGATTTAAAAGTTTGCTACTAATTAAATGAGAAACTGTTTTGGATAAAAAGTGTCCTAGGTTCATTTAGTAGTATACCTCTACATAAATCAATACTATGGGCCACATGTATGAAAACTGTCCAGATCTAAGACTTTCTTTGTTGCCCAAGCAACCAATCAGAGCTCCCCTTTAATTTTTTTCAGAGCACTACATGAAATGAAAGTGGAGCTCTGATATGGACAACAAAGAAAGTGTCAGACCTAGTTTTCATACATGTTGTAACGGGTGTCCCCGTGACCTGACCCGACACCCACTTCCCTGCAGCATCTTCTATGGTGAGCGACGCCGCAGCCCGGTCCTCGGGCTGCGGGCACCCGCAGCTCTGTCCAGCCCTTACCTCGTCTCCTGTTCCCGGGCGGCCAGGTGCATGCTCCTGTTGCTGGTCGGATGCGCGCTTGCCCCCTAGTGCACGTGCGCGTTACTGCAGCCAAGTTAAATGGGACACCGTGCCAGTGATTGGTTTTCACCGGGTGCTGACCCTATTTAAGTCCTGCCCTTTCTTTTGGTCCCTGCCGAATCGGTAGTGCCCTGTGCCTAGAGAGGAAGCATTCCATAGTGTCTTTGCGTTTACTGTGTATCGTACCATTTGCCTCCTTCCCTCGACCATGAACCTTTGCCACCTGTCCTGACTTTTCTGCCTGTCCTCGACTACGAGCTTGCTTCACAATTTTGTACCATGCCACACCACGGCCACCACCGCAAGCAAGTCACGTCAGGGGCAGCGACCTGGTAGTGTTCCACCGCAGCAAGTCCATCCTGCTTTGCGGCGGGCTCTGGTTAAAACCGGACCTACTTAAATTCCGCTCCCTGGTGTGGCTTATAACATCGCTTGTGGTGGTCCAGAGGATCCACTACTGCTGACCGTTACACATGTTCCCACTAAATGTTCATTAAAGATGCTGATATGGCCCAAAAAAAAGAAAGAAAAAAGAAGTGAGATGCCTGGGTATAGCCATCTGTGTACAATGGTGGCATCATTTTACACAAATGGCTACAGCCATGCATTTCATTTTGTGGAATAGATAAAACCCTAATTTGCATTAAAGATGGTCTTGGGTGCCATGGATTCTTTCACATACAGTATGTTATTGGATTGCAAAGTCCTTCCGCGTAACACTGACCATCTATCTGCTGAGTGGTGGACGCATCTTTTATGTCTTATATTTTTAAGGTAAATATACTGTTTGTTTTTCTTTTACACAAAAGACCATTAAGATTAATCCATCCATTTGCTGTATACAAATTCAAGTTTTGATGGAATCAAGCTAGAGATCTTGAGGTTCATTTCAGCATTGTTAAAGATTGTCTCATGACGGCAATCTCTTTTTAAAAAGTAGTGGCTTCTCCGAAACCTGTCAATCAGCTATGAATACAAGGAAAGCATTGGCAGTAATTGTAACGTATGGGCATGTCTGGGCTGCCAAAGCATGAGCTGCTCGTATGGTGCGACTCTGTGTTGGGGTCTTGAGTGGGGTTCTGATTGGGAAATCTGTTTTAATAATGTTTATATTCCCCATTTTGACAAAAGAAGCCATGGTTGGACAATGCCTTTAAGACCATCATCGAAGGAGGATCTGTGACTGTTCCTATATGTCTGTTTTAGTAAAAGCTTCCGTGTCAAATAACAATTCTGGGGCATTTTCTGTCATAACTCTTTGCAGTGTTGTTCCTCTGATATTCCTTCTAGTAATATTACACCAAAACTGTTAACTGGATGTTACCAAATGGGGGGGGGGTTTCCCTGTACAATATTTCATTGTCAAATCAGTCCTGACATAGTATGTACAGGCACACATCGCTTTGAAAACTGGAATGATAACACCCAGTTTACCAATTCAAAAATAACAGAGGAATAGCACAACACAGAGTTAGAAGAGAATATGCTCCAGTAATTTCTACTTCATAGTGAACACAAGTTTTTAATAAAATATACATACCGGTATGGACCACGGGTCCCCTGTAGTCATTAGTGCAGTAAACTAGAAATGTAAAATTAGGAACCATTCCCTTGTTAATAAGAAATATTGAAGGATCTTGAACCTCCTAGATGTGATGCAAAGACTTATGTTGAATAGTAAATTTTTACGTATTCTATTGATATGAATGATCAGATCATTCTTCTTGTTGGGTTTTGACAACAATACATTAAAGTTTGGGTTCGAGTATCTAGACTTTCTTTGTAAGGCTATTGTTTTTGCTGCTGTTAGACTTCCCATAGCTCCAGTAACACTAGCTCTCAAAGCAAACCACATGCACAACTGAATAATAATACGCCAGTCTTACTCTATGAATGGTCACATGGGTTTCCTAGTTCTTTTATGCTTTATTTTCTTCTATTTATTGTACTTGGGCTGAAATTTCCATAATAAAGAGCAATAGATGAAAAGCAATGTTGTAAGCATCCAAAAATAAAAAGGTTGCATGAACAAAGTGACAGTTCTTTGTTAATAAATCCAACGCACTGTTGAATATAAATGAATATAGCTTGACCTAGTACTGAATTAGTACATTGGAATATTTTGTGAAAATACTATAGCTGCTATTATATGTAACAACTATTTGAT